>PISX010005912.1:0-102651 GCA_004024625.1 Mellivora capensis
GGGTACAGATGGCCCTTCTTTTCACCACATCTGTATCTTTGGGGTAAATACCCAGTAGTGCAATTGCAGGGTCATAGGGAAGCTCTATTTTTAACTTCTTGAGGAATCTCCACACTGTTCTCCAGAGTGGCTGCACCAACTTGCATTCCCACCAACAGTGTAAGAGGGTTCCCCTTTCTCCACATCCTCTCCAACACACCATCATCATTTGCATCTTGTCTCCTTTTCACGATCCTCCAGTGAAAGAAGGGGACGATCTTGATGAGGATAGATATCCCAAATTCCTATGAGATAATGACCAATATAGCTGTTGGGTTACCCCCCACCAGGAAAAATAAGTATTAATTGGAGTTGTTAGATGAAATGAATCTTTATTTCTACCTCTTCCTGACTCCACCAAATAACTTTAAAAACTGTGCTGCTGGTTTTAGGATCTCAGGTATGCATACAGTCACTCTATAACTCTCTGATATATGGAGGTGGTTTGAGTAATAGTATTGGATTCCACTTTATCACTCAACCCTAGAGTATTTAGCTACATATGATGAATTAAATCATCCAGCCTCACAAAAAAAAAAATCTAGAGGGTAGTTCTTATCAATAGCTAATTTTTGGTGTAATACAGAGAATCAAAATTGCATCAACCTTAGGTACACATTTCAGTTGTGATAGATACTGCATTCCCTGATTCCAGTATTTTTGTCTGTGTTTGAAAAATATCCCGATAGCATTCTCCTCTGCTCACCACTCCTCAATATTTCTTTTCTTTGTTTTTCTGCACATCAATATTTTTATTTTTGAGAATGGAAAGACACAGAGATGCTGACATATGAGAAGGAGCTTGATCTGACAGAATTCTGGATTAGTTCGGTGGATGAATTTCATGAACTCTGGTGAGAACGATCACTTTTATAAGAATTCTGGGATTTCATCAAACTGGTCAGGGAAGGTAGTAAGGATATGAATGTACATCTGCGATGTTATGTAATTCTTGTGTTGTTCTTTTCAAGACATACAAAACCAGGAATAACAAATCCCTGAAAAAAAAAAGATGCCAGTGGTTTCTTTGCCTTAGAGTCCCAAACCAATGAAAGGTACTAGGTTCACAACCCTGGCATGTCCTCCTCCTTGTGGGGTGCCTTGATTGTCCCAGCACTTTCCTGCTATAGTTGTCACCCTCACAGGCTCTGGGCAGTTTTGCTCTCTGACTCCTTCCTGTCCACTCTCCATGGGTCAGGCGCCTCAGAGATCCTTTGTTTCTTGTCTGGACCAACTTTCAGGGTCTGCAAAAGCTCAGCTCTCCTTGTCAGATAAAACTTGCAAGAGTTTCAGCTTATTCCTCCCCAGAAGTAAATTCTCTGATACCAAAGAACATCTTCCATTAGAGGAAGCTGCTTATTTCGTTTTTTCTTAAGAGTGTTAATTCTGGTGTTCAGAAGTCCAGCTCCCCATCCAATGTTTTCTTCAAAACTTCTCCCAAAGGACTAAGGAGTTTTCAAGACAAAAAACCCCCAAAACCCTCCAAAACCAAAAAGGGATTCAAACCTATGATTAGGTTCCCCCTTTTGTTAGAGTTGACGCTGTCTGGCTTCTACTTAGTGATTAAGAAAATGCACGTGCATGTATATTACAAATAATCCCATAACCTGCAATATGGGTCATTCATCTACCTAAGGCCAATGACAATGCAAGTTGTTACAACATTTCCAGACTATATCCTGGTGTGGAGAAAACTTAGAGGAAAGATTCGTTTCACTGAATCATCTGTGCTTGCTTGTATGGTTTACAATGTACACATGCATTTGGCATTTAAAAATTCATTTGCCCTTATTTTTTATTTCTCAGTGCTACTGAGTCATTCATTCATTCACTTGGTTAATAGGTGTGGAGCAGTTTGCTCAACTTGCACCGTGCTCTGTGCTACAGACACTATAGTGAACCAGGTGAACATGAACTTGACTTCACAGCCTTGTAGGCTAGTGACTGTAGATTATATTAATAGTTAACTTCATTATAACTGCCCATCTCAACTTAGGAATGATTATCTCGTTAAGAAGCAGCACTTCTGGTTACTTTCAAGGTGAGAACAAATATAATCTGAAAACACAGTGGTCAAACAAGTCAGAGAGATGCTGAGAAATGTGACCGTTTGACAGATGTTAATTTGTAATATGTTCCCATATTTGGCACTATACTATGACAGTTGTCAAGAACTGTGTCTGCTTATTAAGGCACAATGGTAAATTATAAATATGATATGCTTGTTTTGTATAAAATGCAAATGAAATGTCAACAATACATTTTGTCTTTTTGAGAAGTCAACATAAAGCGTAGACTACTATAGAGACCTAGAGAATGTCTTATCTCAGGCCCTCATTTGAATGGAGAGGGGAGGCAATGCTGGGTCACCCCTGACCCCTGCTTCAAGCACAGGGTTTAACTGACATCATCTGGGGCAGAGTGGCCTCACCACTGGGTCCTACTATAAAAAGAGAATTGCTGAAGAAAACAAAAGCTTCAAGGAGGACGCTATGTTGCCTCCAGAGAATTGGTCTAGTGCAAAGCCTTGTCCTCCAGGATAGCTCAGAGGCAGAAGACTGATAAAGAAATGCTGCTTTAGGAACTGGTCTGCTTGAGATTTCTAGTGAGAGGAGATGGTTGCCTTTGAACCCCTTATGAATAAGGTAACCAAGGGTGGGTCTTAAAATTTCACTCTAAAGGTAGCATTTCCTTGGGAATTTTGGCCACTAAGAATAGAATGCAAAATGTTTTAGAGAGAAAGAATTAGCTAAAATAATTTATTAAAAGGCAGTTATCCATTTCATTAATTCTAAGTCACAATTGATTTTAAATGGCCTGTTATTTTATATACCACTAAGAAGGAAAAATCACTGCCCATTAAACTATGATACAATGCTTTCTTATCACTTAGAATTTATTTAATACTCATTTACAGAGCTTTTGGAACATAGACTTAGGATTTTATCACCTATCATTCTTTGTCTACAGACAAAAAGGAAAATATAAGGGATGTGAGTTGATTGGGGTATTACTAAAACTTCTTAACATCCACAGTCCTGGTATTCTGTGTCACTTCTCATTTATTGTCATTGCTGTCCACGTTTGTGTATGTTCTTGTGTCTTTGAAGATGCCGATGGCTCATCGTTTCTTAAAGAATTGGTGAAATAACTAAAAGCCATTGGTGCAGAGCTCCTTACGGGCTCTGCTATTAAATGGTATGAGCCTGCTTTGACTCCCAGGTCAGAAATGCCGCTGACCATTCAGCACCACCACAGACCTGCTCCCCATAAACATTTGACTGTGAGCTCTTTTCCAAAAGTCATTTTTAATTTTTGGAGATTTTTTTTTTCCGAGTTGCTGATATTCGGTGATACTTGGATAATAGAACTCTGTCATGATTATCACAGGACACATAAAGATTCTCAGACATCAGCTCTGGGACACATCCTGATTTTGGATTTCAGAGATGTAAGGATGTAAAAAGAAATGTGACTCTCTGAGCTAATGAAATATGGCACCAAAAGATTTCTTGCCTTTAATGCTTTTCTCCCTTTGGTATTTGACCTATTTTGTTGCACACAAAGTAAATTAGCTGCTTTGTTTTGTTATTGCAAGTAATTGAGTTTGGGCTTGTGTGTAGTACCTGCCCGGCGTTCCTTGGTCAGCATTCCTTCCATTGCCTTTTTGGAAAGTGAGTGATCTTGGAGTTGCTAGGAGTGGTCCATCTGGAAAGAATTCTGTGTTTATAGAAATTTGGGAGATGCCATCCACCACATTTCTCTCTGGGGGTAGCACAATTACAATAGCATACTAAAGCTTCTGAGAAGTCCTGTAGTGAAGAATCCCATTTAAATGCTTGCTTCTGTGTTCTCAAATTTATGTGACTATAAAAGTCTTCCCCCATTTTTTATGGGTGTGCTCTAGCAGAGTTTGAGAGATACTCCTCTAGGGTATTTTACTGCTCAATCAAAATAGCTAAGCCTGAAACCCCACCGTAAGGCCTTTGGTAAGGTCCTAACATTTATTACTAAGTTATTGATGATGGTTGTACCCCAGGAGAAGGGCATATCCACAGAAGAGCTAACAAGTCCCCGGGGATTTTCCCAGTCCTCCCGCAGCATGGGACTGTCAGAGATAAGCCTTCTCCTCCAAGGCTTTTTTCCAGAGACTCTTCTATGCATACCTCCTATCTCAGACTCTGGGTCTGGTGCCTCTCATAGTCTGTCCTCACCTATGGTCTTGCACACATCCCCAGCTTCCCTGGATGATCTCCAGGGCCAAGTCTTCACTGCCATGTCCATATGTTCTCCATCCTGGAAGTAATCTGGAGCTCTCAATTCGGTGATCCCCATGTCAGCATTTCATATGCCCTTCAACCTCAGTGCTTCCTTAAAGAAATGAATAAGATTCATATTCCCTCCAAACACACAGTTTTTGGGTTCCATCTATTGCTTAATAAGTATCCAGGAACTAAAGCCCCTATCAAACATGACCCTGCCTTAGTCCCCTACCGTTAGCTCTCAAGTCCTATAAATTCACACTCCTGGATCCCTAGGATGGGTCTTTCCCTAAATGCCCACTATGGCCTTAATTCATGCCCTTTTTTACTCCAGCTGGAATATTGGTGGCCTTGGAATTCTTTTTGCTGAGATCCATCTTTCATGCTGCTTGGTTGTTTTTTCACAATCACATCGAACCATTTCTCTTGTTAAACAAATCTAGTTCCCATTGAATGAAAGTATCCCACATAAATCATTTGGAAATCATGAGAGGTTTTGGCCAAAAAGGGAATTTCATATACATTTACAGTAGAATACTAAGCAACCATTTAAAAATTTGTACTTTATTTTTTATATGTTTTGATATGGAAAAAAGCTCATGCTATATTTTTAAGTGAAAAAAAAAATCAGATTACAAAATAGTATTTATCACCAGGAATACATATGTAGTTTTCATATCAATATAAAAATTATGGAAGATATAAATGCTAAAAGTTGTTTATTTCTTGGCACTGAGTTCCTAAGTGGTTTTAATTTTTTTCCCTTTTTGCCTATGTGGTTTTTTTTTACTTTTTTTAAATAGTGAAGTTATATATTTTTAAAATGAAAAAAATTAAAAGTATATTATTTGAAAGACTTAATTCTAACAAAACTCTCCTCCATGAGAGCTTCTCTACTGTTACTCTCTGCAGCACTCAGTACCCGCATGCTTTGTGACTCAGAGAGCTCTCTGAGAACAGACCAGTTGGTGCTGAAATTATCTGCTTACCTGTATTTCCTGAACTGGACCATAAACTCCTTGAGGACAGAGGCCACATCTTATTTATCTTGTATTCAGATATTTAGCCTAGTCTGGCCCTTAGTGAGTGTTCAGTAAATATTTAATGTGATTGAGACTGATTCTGTATTAAGGAAGACTGTAATTATGACTCGTTTTTTGCTGGTACATAAATTGGCATGGTATATATATTACATATGCTCACTATATGCTGGGCTCTGTTCTAGGCCTATGGCATGCATTACCTGGGAGGTGAAGAATGCGATTATTACTGCTTTTATGGGTGGGTAAATGGCGGCTTGGAGGTAAGAGTTGTCTGTGGTTTTGCTCAGAGCTACATATGCTTCACTTGAACATTCACTTTTAAAAGCTATTAAACTGTCTCCTAGGGATCTACTGTTACCACACAATGACTTGGGAAACAAATGCACTTCATCAAGCTAAGGCCACTGGAGAGTCACTAGGCTCCTGATGGAGGGAAGGCTGGTTCTGACCAGAGTAGAGATTCAGCATCGTGTTTCTCCTGCAGAGTTTTGCTCAGAGCTGGCGCCATGGGTGGAAACTGGTACAGGGTCTAGAGTCAACATGCTGACCTGAAGCCACATCTGTATCTTTTGGTTGGCTCTTAAAGGTGTGTTCCTGGCATTTCTGAGTTCCTGAGACCTGAGTGGCAAAGAAAGAAAGAAAGTAAGTAAGAGAGAGAGAAAGAGAGAAAAGAAAAAGAAGCAGCAAAGCAAATAAGTCTAGAATTTTTTGTTTTGATACAATCTCAAATGACTTTATTACCTTGACCTGAGTCAGCAATGTGGCTTTATAGATGAAAAAGAGAACATGGTTCTAGCACAGACTTGCTCTTACCTTTCCATGTATTAGGGTGTTACTTTGATCCTCCAAATTTAAGGATTCAGAGCAGCTCATCCATCGGGCAGAGTTAAGTGGTTTCCACTTGGTAGGAAAAATAATGGCTCTGGTATTCTCCTATTCTTGGCTGTCTATAGACAGCATCTATGATGTCCCCTCACCTGGTTTCCTCTATGGTGACCAACCGTCCAGGTTTGCTTGGGACTAAGGGATTTCCTGCAATTCCGGACTTAGAGTATGAAAACTGGGATGATTGGTCACCTACCACCTCACTCCCATTTAACCCCAGGGAGCAGCTCTGCCTTGCCCCCTCCAACACATATTATACACATGCAATTTCTTCTTTTCTAGTTAAAATACAATACATAATAAAAAGTTTGGAGAATATGGAAAAGTATAATGGAAGATAAAACACATATGCACATAATCCAATCATCATCCAGGGCTAGCTGCCAGTAACATGGTCTTTCAGTCTTTTTTTTTCAGTCTTCCTTTCAGTCTTATTTTTCTATATAGACAACCTTTCTGTGACTTGTTTTCACATTTCATAGCTGCCCTCACTACTCATCCAACTGAATTATCTTTGTAAATTTGTTTGTAGGAGTGAGGAAAGGCTAGCATGATTGATGTCATCCTATATTCCTGAGATAGGGCCCTGGACAGATGTCTAAGGTGTAACGCACAAGAACCACCAGGGACTTCAGTATCAGGTAATTAACTTCTTAACAGAGGTCAGCAAACATTTTTGAGGTTTATAGATAAAGGCAGGCAGGAAAAGTTGCAGAACATTCAGTGGAGAGCTACCATTAGACTTGGAATATTTCATTATGAGATCACAGAGCTGATTCTATAATTATTATCAGTATATGAGTATTTCTTATATGAAAGGGAGTGATAAATCCCACCCTCCCCTCCCGACCTCTAGTGAATAGTTAGACAAGAACAAATGAGTCTTAAGCATAGACTGAAGGATTTAGGCTAGATAATAAGAAAAGTTATTAACTACCTTAGTGCGTTAGAGAGAGTCTAAGAAATCTCCTTCTCTGAAAGCCTTTAGAAATGATAGAGATTTTCCTATCAAGGAAGGATTAAGTGTGGGCCTGCCTAATGCCAAAGAATAAACAAAAGAGCTTGTCAGGGTCTCAGCCAGGCCTCAGGTTCTGTGATTCTGTGTATAATAAAGAACACATAAAATGCATGTAAAATTGATTTTTATTTTATCTTTTCCTTTGAGAAACAAAGAAAAATAGATAGTGATTTTTTGAAGTTTGAATTTAATTTTCAGGTGGTTATGGAGCAACATGTTGCTATGGGGTCAGATGGTGACATCACAGAGGGAGGCACTGGAGTGTGGCGAAGTTGACTTTCATTATTTCTCCAAATTGCATTCTTGTTGCTTTTCCCTGGAACTTTAAAATAGGTTCATTTAGTTTAGTAAATGTCTTAGCTGGGATTTTAAGCCCTATTTGTATTTCAAGGGATTACACCAAGTCTACATGGCTTGCAACACCATGGGTGACTTCCGGCCTTTGCTCCTTCATGCCTGTTACGTTGATCATTCTTAACTGTTAACAATGTTCAGCTCAACACTCTTTATATTTAATGCTGGTCTTTTTTTCTCTTGCACATTTATGCAAATAGTGTATTCATTGTAAATATGGTCCATAGAGAAAGCATCCCTTTCTATGCAAATTGGCAGCTCAGGGAAGAGTTGGGAGCTTACAATGTCATTGAAAGTCACACAAATCAATTGGCAAAAATTACTTTCTATGATTATCTTGTTTTTGCAGTTACATTTTTAATTTTGACAGTTTAAGTGTGTTTAGGGTTCACAGTAGTGAAAGGCCAAGTGGAATGTGGGGCAGGTCACTGCTGAGCTCCCCATGGCTTGGCTAATGAGGTTTTCTTTGGACTTCTGGTGTCATTTAATCTCATTAAGATTGAAGAGAGATACTTTAGAACAAAACAAATGAACAAATATTTATTGGGGGCCTATGATGTGCAATGGTTGTGTTAGGTAGAGTGGGGCATAAAAATTAGGAGTGCTTGCTTTCAAGAGCCTTACTATCTAATTAGGAAGAAAATAAGTAGTAATAAAATAAAAATGTAGGCCACATAAGAAAAGGTGCCACAAAGCAGGGCATGATTGTCAATTGAATTATACGGGTGAAGATTATTTGATTTTGGAGAGAAAATTGTGTCAGGCTCCTTTTCTTCAGGTGATAAGCTATGAGTTGGTCTCAAAGGCCTTGGCTAAACAGCAAAGCAGGCTTCCAGCATGGCCAATAAATGTGTGTAAAGGCTGAGTGGGCAAAAGCAAAATGTATGTTTAAGAACCAATAAATACATTTTGGTTGGAAAGGAGACTTGGAGCAGAAGAATAGTGGGAAAGCTTGGGGACCCTTTCTCAGTTAATACAAAGTATGTTCATTTTCTATTGCTTTGTAATAAATCACCACAAATTTAAGAACTTTGAACAACATCCGTTTATTAACTCATAGTTCTGCAGGTCAGTTACACCTGGGTTCTCTGCTTAGGATCTCACAGGACAAAAATCAGGGGGTCAGCTGGGCTAAATTGGAAGTTCTGGAAAGAATGCTTCCATGCTTATTCAGATTATTGGCAGAATTCAGGCTCCTGAGGTTGCAGGGGTGAGGTCCTTGTTTTTTTGCCAGCTACTGGACAGACACACTCTCCACTCCTGCTGGATGGGCACACTCTCTGCTCCTGTAGGACACACTCAGGTCTTTGCTCCATGGCTCCTTCCATCTCAACAATAAAGAGCTTCCTTCATGTTCCCTCTCTGCCACCAGCTGGAGAAAACACTGTGTTAAAAGGTCTCATGTGATTAGCTGAGGCTCTCCCACATAATCTCCTTTTTGATTAACTCTAGGTCAGCTGATTAGTAACCTTAATAACATCTGCAAACTCTCTTTCTCCATGTATTGCAACATAGTCATGGGTGTCACACAAGGGGATGAAAATCATGGGGGTCTGCTGACCACACCAAGCTATAAAATGATGCTGCCATATTCCTTCCTGTTGCTGAAGAGCACTGAGCTGACCTCAGAGTGTGTGAGGGAGACATGTCTAGTTTAAATTGTGGCAGAAATTTGGTGGAACTTGGCATTTTTGTCAACTCTATTATTTTCAATCAAATATCCTTTTCACGAAGGAAAAGCGAACATGAAGGAAAGTTCTTAGATAGTTTTCCATTCATCTTTCAAGGTTATAAGCATGTGAAAGGCTTCCTTACGCCCATAAAGACTTTGGCACCATTACTGACTTGACCTAGATGGGAAGACAAACTTGAAAAGAGTAAGAAAAATTCCTCTGAGGGTGTGTATACTATGCATAAATCCTTTTTTTATTTCCCTGGACCGAGTATTCTTATATTTGCTACATTTTAAAAAAGAGTCATGTCATTCCACAAAAAAGTACAAAATCCTATTTGAAGGGATAAGCAGTAGAGATGGTGTCAGAATGTAGTTTAGAAACAATAACTCAAATGTTTGTAAGTGAAATTTACTGAACTAATGGTATTTGCTTTTCCAACGTGGCTATAACATGTTGATTCATTGAGGGAAGAAATGGTGTTTATTTCTATTCTCTCTCACGGAGTCATTGCATCCACTTTGAAATTGGACAGTCATGTGAGTGGACAGCAGGAAAGGGGAAGGCTGAGTGCAGAGTGCAGCAGAACAAGGAAATAGTTTCTTATACAATATCCTTGGAAGAAGTGGCTGATGCGGTATACCCAGTTGTGTGCAAGCAGGACAAGTACTGGAGTCAACCCATTCATGATGCTTTGGGCAGAGCTTCGGGCTCTAGCTTTGGGCAGGGCACTGCATAAGGTGTTGCTGGGATTTTTCAAAATTGTTCGAATCCTTTCAGACTATGAAAGGAGCTCTTCCTTTTCACTGGGGTTGCTTAACTTCATTTAGGAAGAGTGTTAAGACCTTTCTCATAATCTGTGAATCCTAGCTAATGGATGAATGCAAATATTGTTATCATTTCCCATTGACAGAGGACTCCATTGTTACAATGGAGAGAAGTGTTAATCCTTTAGTAATTAATGCCTTATTGGGGTCTTCATAGGTCAAGGATGTAGTTGGATTTTGGTAAATTACATTTGAAGTCCTTCCCTTAACTCTCATTTCTCTCTCTCTCTCTCTCTTTTTAAAATAACCATTGCATATAACTTTGTTCTTTTCATTTACCAATGATCTAAGACCTAGTTTATATGCTGAAATGAAACTAAACTGGACAAAAGGTGAACATGAAGGACGCCTGGCTCTTTCTGTAGTACCTCATAACAAACATGTAGAAAAATCCAACACAGAGAAATTACTATGGTTGTGTGGTAAAGATTAACCACCGGTATAAGAATTTGCAATTATTATATTGGTCTCTCCAAGAGTGATTGGGAAGAATGTTTCTTCTAAATTCTGCCACTGACAACATGTATCTTAAATCCAAATGGAAGCTGGAGCCTAATGTGTTGCATTAACTAATGAGCTCATCGATTCATGAATATTTGTTTTGTTAAGGATTGTGTGATATAGAAGAAAAACATAAAATGTATTTTTCTGTCTTGGTTGCAAAGTACAGTTGGGGAGATGTGAAACAAGTGTGGAACCTGATAGTGTGTTGCAGTCCCTGAGTGCTAAGTGTGGCTCAGAGATGAGAGACACATGTCTGGAAAGATGCGTAGGGTGAGTGGACATGAAACAAGCTCACTGAGGAGTGGAATCTGGGTGGGTGGGATGATATAAGGTGGGCTTAGGCGGCCGGCAAATGGCAAGGGTGAAGGCAGAGTCACAACGGCATCGTCATATTTAAAAAATTTTTTAA
This sequence comes from Mellivora capensis, assembly GCA_004024625.1. NCBI lineage: Eukaryota > Metazoa > Chordata > Mammalia > Carnivora > Mustelidae > Mellivora > Mellivora capensis. Next base: position 11,015 of record PISX010005912.1, read on the forward strand.
AAATTTATTTATTTGCCAGAGAGAGAGGGAGAGAGAGAGAGCAAGCACAGAAGACAGAGTGGCAGGCAGAGGCAGAGGGAGAAGCAGGCTCCCTGCCCAGCAAGGAGCCTGATGTGGGACTCGATCCCAGGATACTGGGATCATGACCTGAGCCGAAGGCAGCCGCTTAACCAACTGAGCCACCCAGGCGTCCCGGCATCATCATATTTAATAACCATATGTCTGTACTGGTGGCTCACCAAATAGTGATGAGCAACGTGGGCTTTGCACACAGGAAGAGCTCGGTTTAAATCCATACCATCCTTTTGAAATGCCTCGGGCACATTATTTAACCTCCTTGGGCTTCAGTTTCCTCATCTATAAAATGAGAATAAAAATAGTAATAAATAGTAATTACTTAAAGGTTGTGAGGAGGATTGAGTGAGGAAATATCTAGAAAGCACTTAGAATGTGTCTGGCATGTGGTAAACATTCAGTATCATTTAGCTCATATTATTATTATCATGATGATGATTTAAAAGTAGTCATGAGAAGGATCAGCCAAGAGCTCCATTTAGCATATGAATAGAGTAAAAATATCCAACAACTCCTGCATGTCTACTACATGCTAGACATTCTTCGGGAGTACCTGACATGTATTACCTTCTTTACCAATGACACTGATACTGTGGAAGAGGCAGTATTATTATCCCCGTTTTACACGTGGGGCAAAAAGTGTGAAAACTTGTCAAAGGTCAAGCTGTTTGTAAGAGACAGGACTGGGATTTCAACCCAGGCAGTCTGGTGCTGGATTATGGTCACAAAAGTCTGGTTTTTGGTCACTATTCTGTACCACCCAAGACATTCACTCCATGATTGGGGTCTGTTTTTGTTTTTGTTTTTTTCCTTTATTTCTTATTTTTATTAATTGGGACTCTTAACCAGTAAATTCTACTGCTTCTTAAGGAATAGAGGAGCAATCACTCATCAACCTGCTGCCTACGCTGGGTGCATTGAGCATCCCCCAGGTTGTGGGGCACCAACCTTAACCTCAATCCTTACTAAAAATTTCTATGCTTTATTAACTATACTAATGAATGGTAATAGGTTCAAACATCTTTAAGAATTAGGAACTTTGTTTCAGATTAAGAATTTACTTTAGGAGATACAGAATTTTCTTCAATAAAATTTTTAAAGAATTTTAAGAGGGGCAGTGAAGGAAGTAGAGTAATATACACTAATTCTACAAGGCTCATGAATCTGTAGACAGTCTGTTGCTTTATTGCTTGTGTTAGAAAAGCTTCAGCACACCCAATTAATGAACATATATGCCAAGCATTTACCATGTGGCAGCCACCGAGAAAGGCAAGGCAGTCTCTGATTCTCCAGGAGTGACTGATCTAGATGGAGGTACAGAATAGTGGAAGGGAGTTTGGCCTCTGAGCTTATATAGACCCAGAACTGAAGCAGAGGTTCTTGACTTAGGAGGTGTGTCCTCCAGGCTTTGATGTTTCTGAGTTTTGGTTTCTTTAGAGAGACGATGGGAATAATACTACCTACCTCCCAGGGTTCCTAGAAGTAAATACACTGAAGGAATATCTGCAGAGTATCTGGTGCCATTCTTGGAATATAGTGATTCTTGTTAAAAAATATCTATCATGATCACGATTACTACCATTTTGACATATATACATGCATACATGAGAAGAACAACCAGCCAGGGGAGCCTAGGTGGCTCAGTTGGTTAAGCATCTGACTCTTCATTTCAGCTCAGATCATGGTCTCAGAGTTGTGAGATGGACTCCCACATTGGGGTCCATGGTGTTCAGTGGGGAGTCTGATGGAGATTTTCTCTCCCTTTCCCTCTGCCCCTCCCCCTGCTCATGCAATCTCTGTCTCTATTTCTCAAATACATAAATAAATCTTAAAAAAAAAAAAAGGCAAGAGTAACTGACCATGACAAGTATATCAGACTAGAGGTGCAAACAATAAGTAGGCATTCAGGTCACAGGGACAAGATCAAAGGAACAGTGTTCAGAGGTGATTTTCTAAAAGAGGTAGGATTTGATGCTTTCCTGAATGATTTCTAAAAACTCCTAATTTGTTAGGATTAAAAGGGTCCTGAGGTCAAATACATTTAGGCACCACTGGCTAAAAAAGGTTAAACAGGTTTCTTTACTGTGTGACTTCTCAGAGCCTTTTTATACACAATTACATAACAACAATAACACAATTACATAATAACTTTCCAAATGAAAGATTCAGTATATAGTGCCCCAAACTTATTTATCTTTTCGTTCTTTAATGGATCCCCATGGGCTGGGGCAATGGAGCAAACTTGGTGAAAAGTGAAGTGAGACCTCATCTAGAAGGATGGATGGGCAGGTAGCAGACAGAGATGAGGCAAAAGGCATGGAAGGAGGAGAGACAGCAGTGCGGTGAGCCACTGGAGACCAGACAGAAAGGGTAGACTGAAGACACACTAGGGAGAGAACTGTTTTGTAGAAATGCGGAATGAGCGGAAGGTTTATTTTGTTTTTAGAAGTTTTGTTTTCTTAAGAAAGATGAATCAGACTGATGGTCCAAAATGGTCAAAATAGGCTAAGCCTGAAGCAAGAAAGCCCGTCAGGTTTTTGTGTTAACTCAAGCATGAGATGACAAGGTTCTTCCCAACCTTGTCTTTCTATTATGGTCTCTAAGCTGATGAATGCGTGGTGATGGATTTGTTTGGGCTCCACCATTGCCAAGGGGCCAACTTTATCACAGGCTTCCAGCATTTGTACCAGGTCTCCAAGGCAACACCTTCATTAACTCATGGGTGTGCCTTAGAACATTTCTAATGCTCTAAGCCTGCCTTTGTTTCAAAATCATTAGGAAAAAAAAAAGCATTTTAACATGAAGAGCCATTCAGTGTTAGGTATGGCTTCTTTCATGATCAGATGATCTAGGACTTGCAGAAACCACGCCCGTTTATGGTGCATTTCACATTTGCAGGTCTGTCATTTGAAATGCCTCCCAGATTATATCGGCAATAAACAAGCTGAGCACGGAAGTGGGATGGCCTACCAGCCTTCGTGGCCCATTGATTTATCAAAGAAACAGAATCCCAGTTTTTTCCAGTGTGAATGAGAATTTAAAAGATAACGAGAGAAAGTGCTGATAAATCACAATTTACAATTGCTGAAAATCCCAGTGAAGAAGGATGCAAGGACTGTCTGGTGATCTTCATGGAAAGAACAATTTATTGCTTTTATCGAATTCTCTCCCTGTCCTCTCTTTCCCCTGCCCCGCACCCTTTCTCTGTGCTCCTCTCCGCTTCTCTTTCTCCCTATCCTTATCTTATTGGCATTAGCAGGCCTGCACCTGGTGAGCAATAGATGTTGGATGAGCTTCCTGTCTACTTAACTCTCTTTGACCTTGACTTGGAAGATGTCCTTCTACCACGCAGGAATTTTCAGCAATAGTTTTTGCACTGTTTGATCACTTGGCCATTTGGTGTGTGAATTGCTTTTTAAAAAATATACAGAGAAATTTCTATTCCCTGGTTTAACAAGTAAAGGGTGAAATAAAGGAGTTCTTCAGAGATCTAGAGATTACAAACAGAACAACAACAAATTCTAACCACCTTACAGCTCACAGCTGCCCAATTAATGTCATCTGCGTTTACAGCAAAAGTGGTCAGTGACAACAGAGCAGAAGGCAGTTCAGGTCACAAATCCAGAACAGGAAATATATTTTCATCTTGTTATTTATGACCCAGCCTTAAAGGAAAACAGATGGTACTACTTTCAGGACTGTTTTGCTCTTGTTTCAAATGGCTAATTCAAATCTAACAGGGGATTCTATTCTTAGTCAAGGCAGCTGCTGCATTGTCTAAGCTCCGTTGTTTTTCTCAACAACATCCCCTCCCCCGAACAGAGCAGCCAGAGGAGACCACAGCTACGTCACCATCACGCAGCAGCCCTGAGAGAACTGTGTCTGCTGGCAGCAGCGCCTCGTACCGCTGGGGGGGGGGGGGGGGGGGGGGGGGGGGGAGAAGGACGGCAAACTGTGGCCCCCTTTTGAGTATAATCCACAACTTCCACTCTTTCCACTCACACATTTAATCCTGTCAAAAGCATGACTTTCTCTTTGAAAGCAGTCCTGTTTATTCCAATTTTAGAGCACAGTGACCTCTCAGGGACCCTTTTAGGATGGGGAAGATTGCAAAGATGGGGACAGAAGTCAGAGAGGGCTAAGAGGAAATGGAATGTGAGACATATTTCTACAAGACAAAGGAAAAGGCAGATACAGCTGAAGTGCTTCTCCCTGGGTGGCCATATTGCCCTGTCAGTTTTCTTTAGCCAATGGCTCTATTGAGGAGACTCACTGACAAGAAGTTGAAAAGTAAACATTTGGATGAACAATTCTCTTAAAAAAAAAAAATCAATTTTTGCAAACAATTGAAATAACATATGTACATTATTTTAAAAAATAAAACACTTCCCATATATTTGGGTTTTTTCCTCCACTCTCTGAGGGAGTTCCTAGAGACTTAATTCTCTTACTAGACATTCCCTCCCTACTATCCCCTCCCTACCATCCCCAGAAACAATCACCTCAGACTCTTTTAATGTTTTTTCTTTAATGTTTTATTTATTTGTCAGAATAAGAGAGAGAGAAAGAGAGAGGACATGCACAGCAGGGGGGGAGTAGGAGGCAGAGGGAGAAGCAGGCTCCCCATGAGCAAGGAGTATGACCCAGGATTTGATCCCAGGACCCTGGGATCATGACCCGAGCTGAAGGCGGACACTTAACTGACTGAGCCACCCAGGCGTCCCAGATTCTTTTAATGTTAACTTCAGGCATTTACCTCCATATTTCTGAGAAATATGTTTATATTGTTGATGCTTTAATTTTAGGCAATATGTGTCAGTGTTCTCTAGTGGTAGTTGAGGATTTAGCTTGCCTACAACTCCTTGCCTACAACCTACTCATTCTCCCAATGGAGTTATAATACATCTTTGGTTATCTGACAGTTTTTATATTATTATGAGTAAGTAAATATGTTTTATTTACAAAACATATTATTAGACTTCCTTTCTTGTATAACTTTCTGTTTTTCCTGAATAATTATTGTGCAATTTAAAAATTTACTTATTTTAAGGTTTTTAAAACTTTTTTTTCCTCTTTTAGATAAAAAAAAAACTTGCCAAATGCATGGCCATATATATATACATATATATTTTTTTTCTCAAATAATCAAACACAGACAATAATCTACTAGCGTTCATCCCCCTTTATGCCCCTTTTCTCCTGGAAACCTCCTTTCTCCTTCATTCTTCTTGCTCTGATCTGTTTGTTGGCTAGATTCTTTGAAAAAGGCTTAATCTAGGACTTTCTGTTACATTTTCTTTCTGTTGGCTCCCTCTTCCAAGATTCCATGCCTTATGAAAGCATAGTAAACACAGATGCATGGGAAGTAAAAATTTTTGATTCCTTGCATTCCCAGAATTATTGTTATCTTACCCTCACATTATACTATAGTAGTTTGACATGTCAGAGACAATCAGAAATCAAGACAAGTGAGGTTGAACACATACCAGTAGAATGGTAAATAAATGTAAATGGTAAATAAATGCAAAACTTAAAATTATAAAATTTCTCTATGAAAACATGAGAGGAAATCTTTGTGATCTTGGGCTTAGTAAAAGATTTCTCAGATACATCACAGAAAGCATGATCCTTTAAAATACTAAAAATTACAAATATAAGCACTGACTCTTTCATAAGAATGTGAAAAGACAAGAAGTAAATATTTGCAAAACACATACCTAATAGAGAACCTATAAGCAGAATATATTATTAAATTAATAAAACAGGAGGTCATTAGAGATTGTACTAATGCCTTAGCAGCCTATGTGAGCAAACCAAAACTTAAAAGTGTAACTGTTTCTAGGTTAAGAAATCAAAGCCTAAAAAGAATCACCCACAAAGAAGCAGCTAGCCTTTTCCTAGTAAGGCAAATGCTTAAGTTACAACCAACCAAATATTATTGCTTCTGCCATTTTTCTAATGGCAGTCTAACAAGTCTAACAAGGAAAGTCTAACAAGACTTTCCTCTAGCTCCTGTTGGCGGAGTGCTCCTCACCACTTCTGGTTCGGTGCTGCCCAGCTGGAACTGATTTTTGCTCAAATAAACTCGGGATTTTTAATATGCCTCAACTTACTTCTTAATCATTCTGGTGTCTGAGGTGGAGACTCTGATGGCCTCCAGGAGCCGAGAGTGATGAGCACGTGTAAGGTATCCACTGGGTCTGTGGTGGTTACTGCTTTCCAGCTGCCTCTGGAGATAAGGGTAAGTTCCTCTTGGATATTTGAGCTCAACAGCTTTTGTGTTATAAACTCTTGGACTTCGTATGAACATTTCTTTTTCTGGACTGGACCTGGGGTCAGACTGGGTTTAACTTAAACTGGACTGGGTGCAGTGTTGAGACCTCAGGTTGCTAAAATTTTGTTTTGAGGAAAAAAGAGGAGGGAGGGAGGGAGAGAGGGGTGAGAGAGAGAGAGAGAGTGAGACAGAGAGAACTTAGTTCCTGAGTCCAGAGAGTCCTCCATCTAGGACTCTGGCTAACTATATGTGTAAAAATTGTGGGCCCAGACCTGTTTGTGTGAACAAGTTGGTTAACCTTACCAAAGATAATTTTGAATTACAGTGGTTACAGTGGGAAACTTTTAACCTAGACAAGCATATTCATTTACTAGGTGCTCTAGAGGAAAAGGGGCCTCAGTCAAGAACTCTCCGTAAAGGGCAGAGAAAAAATTATCTTTTTCCTTCTCTACACTTTTCAAGTGACTAGGTTTGATGAGGAAACAGAAGGCAAGGACAGAGCAGAAGCTGACACCTGTGACTTCCCCCCCCACTCCCTACTCCTGGGTAGGACAAGTGTGACATTCTTCCAGGAATCTCCCAACTATGGGAGTTGGAGTTAATGTTAATACCTTGCTAGAGGGGAAAAACAATCTTAACCTGACAATGGTAAATCTTCTGGTATCTTGTAGGTCCTCTTTAGCATATGAAAGTTCTATTGAAACCTCCTTTTTTCCTTACCTCCTCCAGCCCCTGAGTTTATAAGCAGCTGTCCATCACAACCCCAGGGCAGAAGCTCTTTCTGCCCTGGGGTCCTGTCCCCTTGCTTTAATAAACCAGCATTTTGCACCAAAGATCTCTCAAGAATTCTTTCTTGGTCATCGGCTCCAGACTCCAGTGCACTGAACCTCACTTATATTCTAAAACTTCCACAGGTTGGGACATGTCAAGACACCACACTTACGCTGGAGCCTGCAGATGAGATATTAGGAAAACTGGCAGAAGCTAGAAAAGGGTGAAAATTCTTACCAAAGTCAGCTCTCTTGGATCTCTGTCTGTAGTGCCTGATTGAAAAAGAAAGATAAAATTTCATGTTATCCCTTACTTTTCAAATTCAGACCCTTGTGAATTTGGTTTTGGGGTACCATGGGTTACGGATCCTTTCTCTTCTAGGAATAGCTATCACTTTCTTCTTTATATTATATTGTGTTCTGAGAACTTGGCCTGACTTTCTGCCTGCAATGCACACACTCCATTTGTAGCTAGTGTCCCAAAGACTGTTGCTGGGTCTCTTGGCACTTGGCCAAGTCCTACTTTTGGTTATCTTTGGTTATCTAGATATCTTGGTTATCCCAAAGATAACCAAAAGATAACCAAAAGCCAGTAGTTCTGGATCTTGGGAGGACTACATATTTGCACCCTCTTTGGGGAGAAGCTCTGGGTCCACAGGTAAGCCACAAAAGGCTTATTGGTTTTGGTTTTGAGTCACTTGCTAGGTATAATGTTGGTTTAAAAGAACAAGGAAGTAAAAAGGCATTCAATACTGCCAGAAATATGTATTGTTTGCCCAGCTAAAACCCAATAATAAGATATTTTAAAGGATTTAAAAAAAAAAAGAATTCTGTGGTCAGAAGTTGACTAAATTAGAAGCTGACACTAAAAGCCTGATAGAAATATTTTTAAGCCTTTTCCTCTAAGCTAAAATGGAACTATATGCCCACAGGTAAAGAAAACACTCTGAAACTATTGTGGAAGGATTTACTAAAACATTCCAAAGACACAGAGCTCTGAATCTAGCACATTGGAACCTTTTGATTTCTACCTTAATTGGAAGTCTCCCTCACAAGCAAATTGAAAATACTGTCGATGGATGGGTGGGTCAATCCTTTGATATCATTCATGTTGCAACTTAATTCTTTGAAGAATTAAAAACCACCAGTCTTATAAATCAAGTCTTTCCAAGATCAGAAATGTGGCTCTAGGAGTAATTCAAGCCCATCTACCCTTTTTAATAATTCCCCCCACCCCACCCCTGGAGAAACTTAGTCTTTCTCTGCCTTTGAGATGTAAATATTCTACCAGGTCTTCTCCGGGAACCAAAAGCCATCACTATGAAATGCAAATATCAGGAAGGTAACTCTTACCAGAACAACAACAACAAGCTATTTGGAAACTAGGTAAATGGAAATGATAAAAGTCTTCTCTGCAATACTAGTAAAAACTTCAGCCAGCTAAGCAGGAAAACTTAACTTACTCCACCTGCCAGAAACACAATTTGGATCCAGCTTTTCTTTTATAAACTAGTGAGTTCTCAATTATCCTACCTGTCTCATGGCTAAAATCTTAAAATGAAATTTGTAAGATCTTCCTTTCTGTCTGTTTGTGTCTACATATGTATGTTGTGCATGTTTTAGATGGGTGATTTTTTTCCCCTTTGGATGGTATTGCCAAAATTTTTAAATTTTTAAAGATCTCTCTTTAATTGGCTTAAAGAAAAATAAGCAATTATATGAATTAAATATTCTCTCAGAAATATAGAAACTAACCTTAATATTTTTCAAGTTCACATGATCTGGGATAATGTTTGGTATAATTTAAGCTTGTTGCTTTAATTAGAATAGGCATGTCTTCAGAGTTATGCTATGAAATGTGTAAGCCGGATGATTCACAGACCTGTACCCCTGGGGCAAATTTTATATTACATGTTAATAAATTTAAAAAATAAAAAAATTAAACTGTACTTCAACCTTTCAAAAAAATAAAAAAATAAAAATAAAAATAATGCAGTAATATGACTTTAATCTACCTGGCTTTATTAAAAGTCAAATAAGCTCATGTTTGTTAGAAAATTTGTCAGCAAGAAAAATAACTTAAGATGACGGGTAGCTGTTTAATGTCTTGTGTGGTTTTCGTGAGTAAGCCAAACATAATTGTTAAGAACAAGTATTTAAATAGATGTAAGTAAGATAAAAGCTTATAAACAAACTTTTCAACAATAATTGCTTTATGGTATGTCTATTTAAAAATAGTTTCTAAACTTGAAACCTTAAAGTTACACCAATTAAATGAAGAGTAAGTCTGGATCATTTCCAATAAGAAAAATTCTTAAACGTCAGTTTCTGGACATAGACTTATCTACATCTGGCTTCTTATTAGAAGAACTTAACACATTTGCATTTCTTTGTAAACTTGTCTTGTGCCAAATTGAAAAATTTTACTCTATGGAAAAAAAATATACCTCTAGAAATTACAAAATGTATTTATAACTTTGTCAGTCCACAGAAAGCTAGTATGTTGCTTAATGTGGTATCTCCTCCGATCAGATGGGGGCCCCCAAATGTGGGGTGACCCAATCGAGTGGGAGCTGGCAGCTCAGGCCATGAAAGAATTCACCCAAGGTAGGATAAAGGAGATAGAAGTTTATTGAATACACTGCAAGGGAGGAAGGGTGGGACTGCAAAACAGAGACTTTCTGCCAGAGGCAGTGGGCAGGGGCTGTATTTAAAAGGATGATGAGGTATTTTCCTTTTTTGATAACTGTGCCTGGTTTTGAGTATCCCTTGGGGCAGTTTGGGCCCATGGATATTTTGAGGTAAGTCCTCTAATGGGCCTGTTTGTATTCAGCCAGGGGGTCACTGTAGGCCCCTCTACCCTACCATGTTTCCATGCTCAAACCTGTTGTCTAAAAGCAGCCTCTACACTTACTTCTTACCTTTTATTACAGATTAAGGCTTCTAAGAATTAAGAATTTGAATCAATATATGTACTTAAAACTTCTAGAAATAATAAGGGTGAAAGTAAACAATTGTGTATGAAAAGCAGGTGAGAAAAATAGAATGTGTTTTTTTTTGGCGGGGGGGATAAAGAAAGGTAATAAGGGCATATTTGTTATTGGTGTTAAGGAAAAAAAGGGTTATTTTGTCTTAATGTAGAATGACTGGTTGTTCTAGAATGAGAAAGAGAAAATGTATAAGACAATGGATACAAAAACCTGTAGAAGATATATGGAAAAAGACTCTTGGGAAAGGGATTTTATGTGTGGTCAAGTTGTTTAAGATTAGAATAGGTTTATTTAAAGAATAGGTCTTAATACCAAAAGTGTCCTGGTAAAACATCAGAATCTGGTTATCTTTTTGCTAAAAGGACAAAGTTTTCTTGGATTAGTGGACTGCTCTTGTTAAGAGGCGGTGAAGTGATTTTCTTTACCTTTTTGGTAGGTTATCCTTAAAAAGCAAGGATTTTGTCTTACAAAATAAATCCCTGGTCTTAATGCTATCTTTATTAGGTCTTTAATTCCTCACTTGGTAAACTTTGGAACCCTGTAAGAAAGATAGCAGGTGGGTTTTCCAAAGAGATTCATTGGTTCTTCATTCCCCCTCAACTATGTCACCCCCTGCATTTGCCGTTAAAATCTTCTATTGTCACTTTGGTTAAAAAGATAAGATTAAGTGTTATTTCATAATGATCTGTGATCCTATTTGATCAGATGTTCAAACCTTTTTCCATTTTGACAACTTATGAAATCAAATTCCAAATGGAGTCTTTCTGGCCATAAACTAGCTTTGAGATTTTGTATGTGGTCCCTGGAAAATCTCAAAGGATTTGTCCCCCACCTTGGTCCCCTATCTCTCTTGAGATGTTAAATGAATTAGGTTCATTTTGTATGTTAAATTACATGGAAAGTATTGTCAGGTAAGTGATGATAAACTTCCGTAAGTTACATGTGTGTGAATGTGTTTACTAACATAGGTATTTCAGAAATTTTTTTACAGTTCATTGAAATTTGTCAATGTTCTGTTCAATTATTATGTTAAGTTATTGAATGCCATAGAAATAACTAAATCTCCTTATAATATGAATTCTCATCAAATGCTTAACCGTGGCTGTTTTTAAAAAGTCTTCATTTATATAGCCACTGTTTTACTTTGATGCTTCTACAAACGTGCCTTTTCTTCAGAGAAAGCTATTCACTACTCTAGAGTACAGGTTTCAGATAACTTAAAGATCATACCATTGACCTGGGTAAGAATTTATAGAACTTTAATGGAAAAACAAGGTTCAAGTAGAAGAACAGATGAGGATGCGTATAATTTCCATGACTTTTTGTTGAACCATTGCTGGTTCTTTAATGTTTTAGTTTTCCACATTTAAGGAAACATTTTGCTTGTTTCTTTTACTCTCTCTCTGTATTACAGCCATTTGGCAAAGCATAGTTTCTTAAACAGAATAGAGACATTAATTTTTTTCTCTCTACCTAATCCCTCCAGAATCCAGAAATTTATTGGCTATTCTTATTTTCAGGGAAATATAGTCATTTACATAAGTTTAGTAAGAATCCGTTTTCTTTATAACAGGCCAGAATTGAAAACTTTGGTTATATTCTACCAAGGCTTTGACTGAAATGTCATCTTGAGAATGATGTGTATCAGATATGGCCAGACAGTTTTAAGGAAATAAGGTCGACTTTATGGAGCCAATGAAGCTCTTTGGAAAACCCACGTGCTATCTTGCTTACAGGGTTCCAGACTTTACCAAGTGAGGAAGGAAGGTCAATTCCTGGCAGCCCTAGAAAACTCAGGATATTTGGGAGAATCTCAAAAAGAAAGGAAATAACCCATATCTAAGATATTGCAAGCAAAGTTTGATGCTGAGTCCTTGGCTTGGTTTCTTAGCCTTGAGAGGCTTTGAAAAGTCCAATCTGATATTATCTATGAACAATTCCAACAAAGATGACTTATATAAAGCTGATATTGTCAATCACTATTCTTGTTGCACTTATATAAATAATCAGGCCAACTTTAATGAGACTGGAATTATTTTACAAATAAATTAGTCTTTTTTTTTTTTTTTTAAGATTTTATTTATTTATTTGTCAGAGAGAGAGGGAGAGAAAGAGAGAGCGAGCACAGGCAGACAGAGTGGTAGGCAGAGGCAGAGGGAGAAGCAGGCTCCCTGCCGAGCAAGGAGCCCAATGTGGGACTCCATCCCAGGACGCAGGGATCATGACCTGAGTCAAAGACAGCTGCTTAACCAACTGAGCCACCCAGGCATCCCACAAATAAATTAGTCTTACTGTGATTTTCTTTGATAGAGATGAGCATGATTTTAGAGAGAAAAATTGTTTCAGTAGGAAATTATAACACAATCTTGTGGATACTATATTCTTATAAACCAGACTGGATCCTGAATTCTTCTAGTTTCCTCAAATATCTCTCCAAATTAATGTTTTGTATTTTCTCCTACTTTTGTGATTTGAAATCTCTAAGAACAAATATTTCCCTTGAGCCTTGTTGAAAGGGACCATACCAGATCCTCCTCATTATTGTGGTAGCAAAAAACTTCAGGGTCTTGAACCTTGGGTCCACATCTTCCAATTATAAGGAGCTCCTCTAGACTCTTGGACCTCCCACAAGCTAAAGATCTAATATTAAAATACACTAGGGAGATTCCTCTCCAGAAGGAGATGCCATCTTGAGGTGGACAGCTCTCCCAAAATCATGGATCAAGATCTACATCTCTAATATGAAACTTTTATTCCCTTGCCTTTTCATGATTTGTCTTTTCTCTTTATTTATTTTTATTTTTATTTTTTTGTCTTTTCTCTTTATTAATTCACCAGAAGACAATACTCCTTAACTCTGGCAGTTATCACTAAATCTAGTGTAAAGGTATATCTGTACAACAAAGGTCCCTAGGCTTTCTTGCTAAGGTGGTTTTAGATAATAGAATTGGTTTAGATTACTTATAGGCTGAACAGGCAGGAGTCTATGCCATGGTGATACCAGGATCAATAACTCTGGTTTTGTGGCAAATACAAGAAATCAACAAGCACTCCACTTGGATAAATCAGGTTGATGTACTCCGTTCAGGTACGTTCTTTGATTTATTTGATAACAAACTGGTTTGGTTCATTGGAGCCAAGGAATGTAACCCAGTCCCTTGGTATTATCTTCCTGATAATCATCATTGTAGTCTCCCTGGGGGGCTGTGTTCTCTTGAGGGTCTTAAATATGCATTTGCAGCCATTAGCAATACATCAGATGGTCTCACTGTGCTTAGAGAAACAGAAGCAAATGAACAACAGGAGGACAATTCTTCTTTCATGGACCTGACATTATAACCTATAAGTTTCCGAATGGAACAATAACAAATTAGCCCTGATGGTGATTGAGAGTGGTATTAGTACCACATTTTTGGTCAATTTCTCAGGTATGAGAGAATAACCAAAAGGGGGAATTATTAAATTAATTAAGCAAGGATGCCATTAGACTGATGTGGTTCTAATACTTAGCCATTTATGTAAGCAAACCCAAACCTAAGCCTATAAATGCCTCAAGGAGAAGAAATCAAAACCTAAGGACAATCAACCAATTAAGCTTTTCCGAATCAGGCACACTTAAGCTATAACCAATCAAATAATCTCCTTGCTTTTCTTCCACATTTCTATAAAAGTCTGTCCCCTAGTTCCTATAGGTGGAGCACCTCTAACGACTTCTGATTTAGCCCTGCCTGATTTCAATTGATTTTTACTGAAATAATCTCTTAAAAATTTTAATATGCCTCATATCTTTTAATAATACAAAGAACTCTAAAATTCAACAATAAGAAAATAACTCCATAACAATATTGGTGAAAGATTTGAACAATCTACCAAAGATCTATGGGTGGCACATACACACATGAAAAGATGCTCAACATCATTCAATAGGAAAATGTAAAGAAAAGTCATAGTGAGATACCATTTCACACCCACTAGAATGAAAAGTTAAAAAGACTGATTATAGGATGTATTAGCAGGGATGTGGGAGAAGTGGAACTCTCATATGCTGGCGGGAATGTAAAATGTTCCAACCACTTTGGAAAGCAGTCTTAAAAAGTTGCATTGATGTGGTCAGTCATGTCATTAATAGGTATTTACTCAAAAGAAAAGAAATTATATATCTGATGTTTTCCACAGCTTTTTTGTAAGAGCTCAATCCTAGAAAGAACTCAAATGTCTATCAACAAGTAAATGGATAAAGAATTCCTGATGTAGCCATACAAAATACTATGCAGCAATAAAAATGATCTAAATACAGATACACACAACAACATGAATGCCTAACTATGCTGAGTGAAAGAAGCAAACAAAAGGGAGAACCTAACCTATCAGTCCATTTATGTAAAATCCTAGATAATGCAAATTAGCCCATAGTCACAGGAAGCAAATCCGTGGTTGTAGGGGGAGATGGGGAGGACTTCAGGGATTCTAAAGGGTTCGCTGTCTTGGTGTGGTCCTGGTTTCATGGATATTTACATATGTCAAAGCTTGTCCAACTGTACATTTTAAACACTTGCCCTTTTTATGTGTCAATTAGAACTCAATATTTTTACAAAAAAATTAAAAATGAAGCATCGTACAGACATCTGGAATCATGCATTTTCTTAATTCTAGGAATACTTTCAAATCTCGTATCTGTTCATCCATCCGTAACTATTCAGCCAAGCCCTGAGCAAAACAGCGCTTGACTTGACTGGCTTTCAGTCTAATGGGGGAGAGGGTCCATGGTATATTTAAAATAATAATAGTATGTCCTGCTTACTGAGCCCTCTTTGCGAGGCGCTAAAAAAAATGTACCTTACGTGCGTAACTCGTTATTTTACTGATGAGGAAACAAGGCGGAGAAGGGTAAGTACTTCCCCGATGGTTGTATATGGCAGAGTGAGATCCTAACCCGGGAAGCGCGGCTGCAGGGGTTGTGATCCTACCCGGCTCACTACTCCGCCTTCAGGATGGAACCAGAAGTGCTGCGAGGCGCTGAGCGCGCGACGAAGCGATGACGCGTCCCCAAAGCCCTCCACCTAGTGCTGGCGGGACGAGTAGGAAAGGCTGTCTAGGGGAAGCCACGCTTGGGCTGGTCAATTGCTCAGGTATGGGAGAATAACCAAAAGGGGGGATTGTTAAATTAATTAAACAAGGAGGTCATTAGACTGAGATCGCAAGTGGGACCCACGCAGGTGAAAGGGGCAGCCTCCCATTAGGCTTGCTTCTTGGTCCACGTTTACTTATCTGCTCACGCTCTTTCTCTCTCGGACTCTCATTCTCTTTCTCTGAAATGGGCAGGGATGGGAAAACGTCTATGCCTACTGCTCTTGACCACCACGGGTAACAGAACCGGGTCCCAGGGGCTCGAGGGCAAATGTGCCTTCTTTCCCGGTGGAGAGCTGCGAACACTGGCAAAAGACTTTGTGGCACTTTCAGCGGCAGGGGCGTTCCTTCATGCCTTCATAGATACTCTCCGTCAGCCTTGTGAGAGAGCCCCGCAGCTGCTGAGAGCTCGGCCAAGACCCCAAATCCGGTTTTTTGGAAGAAAAATATGTAAATGATTATGATACTGTGATAGTGTCATTCGAAGTACTGGTCTGAACTTGTGTTTATTCCCATCGAGAGGGGAGATAAACTCAGATTTGCAGTCGCTAAGGGCCAAAGCTGATTACAACAGTAACTGTAAAATCTCGGTAAACTGCTGATATTATTATAGTTGTTTTCAAGGAAAAGCTGGTTAGAAATGAGGCGAGGCAATGCCAAGGACGGTCGGCATTCCGCAGGTTGAGTCAGGGAGCTCAGGGGCCCCACTCATCCTTAAGTCCCTGAAAGGTATATTGTTAATACTGCATGACAGATAAATCATATCTCGAACCCCAAGAAATGCCTGGAGGGAAATCAAAAAAATGCTGTTAGCAGACAGGCTTTTTATGATTTTCCCAGGATACTGTTATGTTTCTAGAAACTCCGCTCACCGCCTTACTGAACCACATACGTCACATTACCAGAAATAGTTGCTGACAAATACTTCATTTAAATGCTATTGAGATAAAGGCAGGAAGGCTGTGAGCAGTTAGAGGCAGAAACGTAACATATGTGTCCATTGGTATAGTGTCCCAATCGGGGAGCCCTTTTATCATTTTTTTCATTCGGCACTGTTCTGCCAGGGGACTGGAAGACATATGTCACTTTTCCACCTTAACGGGGCATTTTCTAGTTTGTTTGGATTTATGTCACAAGCTTAATGAGATTTAAATGGAATTTCTGTATGTGAATAATACGAAGCATTAATGCAAAAACTTTAGTTTGCTGTGCTGCTGGCAGAATTTGCATAAGGGTTTTTAAATATGAAAGAAGAATATTGAAGCCCTTATAAATCACAAGGCATGAGCAATACTGGAGCATTAGAGGGAGCAGATCAAATTATCTAAGTAACTATAGTTTCAGGAAAAAAAGGTGACATCTTCAGATTTATGGAACCGGCCTCTGTTGGAGAACAGCCGGCCCTGGGGATGAGGCACAGTCGGAGTTCAGCATCCTTGATGGGACTTTCAAATTCTTTCATCCAGACTAGCCTCCAAAACATAAATGGACAGCTGCGGGCTCCTGTTTCGTACGGGACGGGTGGACAGGGTTTGAAGGGGGAGAAAGAGAGCACAGGCCGCTAACTTCCTTGGGAAAGGGATACCGCCTGCTCTATGTTTGCAAATAACGCAGTGGTTCCAGATCTGAGACCCCTTGCACTTACAGGAGCATGGAGGTCGTTTTATGGCTCCCTTGCCAGCCTTGGGGTATTCTAAGACATTTTACCTCTTTCTTGTACCCTCTGGGGCTTGGGGGTATCTATGGAGTTGCTTTACCTCCTTTAGTCTTGTCACAGTGGTCCCTATCCTGGCATTTTATACTCCCCTCCCCCCCAGCAGTGCTCAGGTCCTACAAAAGTAGGACCTTTGCTCTACTCTCGGCCAATCAGAAGCTTTGCCATCAAAGGTCAGGACTTATTTTTGCTTCATTCCCCTTCCGTGCTATGTCACCCTTTGCAGAGCAGTGAGTGGGAATGAGGCTGGATGAGCAAGGGTAAGGAGAGGACAGCCTTTCAGAATTTTTGAAAGCATCCCCCATGCGTTCTTCAGTCTGAAGCTGAAGCTTAATCAAGTCAGCGCGAGTCAGGGTGCAGAGTAGCACCCTGAGGCGGCTTGCTGGAAGTCTGTGTCTTCCCAAAGCTCTTAGGGAAATGAGATTATGATTTCAATCTTGATCACAGTGCAGAGTCCTGATGTGAAGCCGCATGAAGTCACCGTCTCCCTGGAATAACGGGAGGAGAATTAGAAGGAAGGCGCCAGTCACTCTCACCGGTCACCCTGAAACGCCCCTAAGGGGCTATATTGGCTGGACCTCCCTGCCCAGGTCTCAGGGGCTGGAAGGTAGCCATGTCCCTGCGAAGACTAGAAGCCCAGTCACAGAATGTTTGAGGCAGATGGTGTTTAGAGAGGATCTGGTCAGGAACAGAGCTATGTCAAGACCAGAAAAATCAGTAACATTCAGCCTGTTTTTATTTAAGCATTTGATATTTTGTTTCTTGTGAAATTTTTGCATAAATTTTAATTTCGAGCACATTTTGCAGGGGCAATAAGTGCCCAGTTCTGGATCTGCCTCGCATCTACCTCCTTTGATTTTCAGAGAAGGAAACTGAGTCACGGAGCACAAAGTGGCTTCTCCAGTGTGACATAGTTAAGTAAGGGGATGATGAATTCAAGAGTATGTTCAGTCTGGTGGGTTTTTTTCTTTCTTTCTACTTCACCATGCTGCTCCTTCACTTGATTTTTCTTTTCTTTTTTTATTTTAATGGAAGAAAAAATTTCCAGAAGTCTAGAGAAAGTTTCCTTCTCATAAAGTTTAAGGTCTACTGTTTGGGGTGAGGAGGGAGCAAAAAGATGACAGATGTACTCCAGGAGGGAGAGACCTGGGAACTCAGAGCCAGTTTTGCAGAGCGGGTCCCAGTAGAACCTACTTTTTCTATAGCTTCTAAGGTAGGTCAAGTAGAATCTTTAAATGGCTGCTTCTTCAGTTTTATAGCTATTTTAATTTAACTCCAAGTGCTCAGAGGAACGCTTTTATTTAACTTCAATAGAATATAGCTTTATTAAAGTCAAATAAGAAACAGGGGAAAAAAATGAACCCAGAGAAAATATGCCAATGGAAATTCTTATTTGAGAAATGTCCAGATATTGCATGTCTTTCATTTTAATTTATTTCTTAAGCATTGAATGAAATTTTAGGCCCACCTGAGAAGCAAAATAAGATTAGTCTACCGAACAATAGGTAACCAGGTTAAAAAAAAAAAAAAAGACAGCAAAATTTGCAGAGATAAAAGTTTAATTATGTCCTAGTTGCTTGCTGAGATCTGGAAATCAATGTAGTTATTTCAATATAATTCTTGGTGGGCTATCAAATGACATGAGGGATCTTTGTACCCCTTCTGTTAAAATATAGCCACCATAAAATAATTAACAATAATGGAGTTGACATTAGATTAATGTAGCTAACCTTAGGTTGGTAGTGGAATTGCTTTTTGAATGGAACAGAAAAGAAAAAAAATTAAGAGCAGACCTCTGTGTGAGTGAAATAGCAAGGAACGTGCTTAGAACTCTGAAGACATTTCATCCTTTGTTTCAGTGTGGAATAAAATTCTATACCCTGCTTAAAGACTTCTTCCAGGAAAATTGTATGAAAAATATCTTAAATGAAAAAATATGGGTGGTGTGAAATTGATCACTTTTATACATTTAGATTAGGTCTAAAATATTTAATATAACATATTGGAAAACCTGATCGGCACTATTTTTTTTTTCCTTTTTCATGGGGAGGTGGGGATGGTGGTGGCCATGGGAAATTGACATAAATCTGAATCCCACTTGAACCACTTAGCACCTACACAGCTGAACTTCTGGTTTTCTCATGTATGTGATTGTGAATAATGACACCAACTTATTTATCTTTCAAAGTTGTTGTACAAAGCAAACTCCAAAATCCTCTCTATGTGTGTATACATGTATATTTTAACTTTTATTAAACATCTATTAAAGAAAAATATTTTGATGGATTTTTGGAAGTTAAAAAATATCTGCAGAGGTACTTGCTAACAGATCAAAATAGTCTGGTGGATATCACGTGGCTGGGATCAGGACAGGAAGAAAGAACATTTTACTAAGAACAAGAGGAAAAAAGAAGCCTTTGGAAACTTTCTGTGCATGTGAGCATTCAGCTGGTTAGCTGGGTCTCAGCAGTGAGTTTTCTTGTTATAACCCCATGAAAATACCAGTTGTTTCCATTAATGCCATGCTATCTGCCTTGTAATGCTACACTTTGTTTTCTGAACTTGATGGAATCAGACACCATGATAGCCATTCCAGAACCAGCTGCTTCAGTCTAAATACTCAAGAAGCTTCCTAGGGACCTAAAAATGTTGTGGATGTGGTTATTGTAAATTTCTTAATCTGACCCCTTTGCTAGGGAACGCTTTGGACTTCTGGTTCCAACGGATATCTGGATCTGTCCCTTTTTATATCATTACTAACTTGGTGAAATTATTTATTTATCTATTTAAATTTATTTATTTATTTATTTTAAAAAGATTTTATTTATTTATTTGACAGACAGAGATCACAGGGCAGAGAAACAGGCAGAGAGAGAGAGAGAGAAGCAGGCTCCCTGCTGAGCAGAGAGCCCAATGTGGGACTAGATCCCAGGACCCTGGGATCATGACCTGAGCCAAAGGCAGAGGCTTTAACCCACTGAGCCACCCAGGAGCCCCTCTTGAAATTATTTAAATATGCAGTGGTCAGATAAGTAAGAGGAAACTCCTTCCACAGTTTACAAAAAACAACTACAACAGACCTGGGGCTAGGAATGTGGAACCAACAAATAGAGGGGATACTCTTGAATCATTGGTCCCCTAATTAATTTAGGGATTTAGTAAATATTTATTGAGAACATACTATAGTGCTAAACACTTAGCTAGATGATGGGGATACACTGGTAGTACAACTCAAAGACAAAATTTACCTTAATAGAGCATTCACTGTAGTAAAGAAGAGATTTTAATTGAAGAATCACATAAGTGAACATAAAATAATGACTCTCATAAGTGCCATAAGGAAGAGGTCCATGGTGACTTGAGACCAAGTGTATAGGATGTGATCTAGACATGGATGCCGACAAAGGCTTCCTTGAGGAAGACATATGGGCGGTGAGATCTGAAAGCATTGTTATTACCAAAAAAATGGAAGGCAAAGGAAGGGTGGAGGGGAGCATGCACTCCAGGGAGGGGCACAGCAAGTGCCAAAGCCCTGTATTGGAGGGCATGGCATATAAGAGGAACCCAGGGCAGTCTGGGTGGCCAGAGGATGCTGTGGGATGACCATGTGGAAATGGATAGGAGCCAGGCCATCTTGGTAGCCACATTAAGAATTTTCTTCCTGATTCTAAGACCAATGAGAATCATCAAAAAGGCTTAATCTGGCTTAAGATTAAACCAGTGTGTGTGCGTGTGTGTATGATTTACATTTTAAAAAGATGGCTGTGGTTGAAATATGAACAGAAGATTGAAGAAGGGCTCAAGTCAATGCAGAGAATGTCTTTAAAAGTTTCTCATAGTTCTCTAGGAAAGAGCTGATGGTGGTTGAGGTTAAGGTCAGTGGAGCAGAGGTAGGGAAAGGTAGAAAATTTCGAGTTACTTAGGAAGTAAACTGGTAAGCCTACATGGGAAGATAGGTTATACTTTGGAATTTTTTTTGATAGTTTTAGGAAAACCCATTTTATTTGTACCGATTTTTCATTTTCTGTCATTTCAAATTGTATGCACATATGTATGTATACCTACAAGAGACAAGGAGTATACAAGGCACTGGGGATTCCATGAGTAATGAAAATAGATGTGCCTGCGCTCAGGTACTTACAGCTGGATGATGTGGTTCCTTCCTCCCTCCCTTCCTTCCTTTCTTTCTCCCTCCCCCACTCCATCCCTCCCTCTATCCCTTTCTTCCTTCCTCTTTTTTTTTTTTTTGGTTACTTTCATGGGGTACCACATGCTCACTTATTTTTAAGATTTATTTATTTACTTTAGAGAGAGAAAAAGAGAGGATAAGTGGGAGGAAGGGCAGAGGGAGAGAATCTCAAACAGACTCTGCAGTGAGTCTGGAGCCTGACATGGGGCTTGATCTCAGGACCCTGAAATCATGACTTGAGTAAAAACCAAGACTCAGATGCTCGACTGACTGAGCCACCCAGGTGCCTTATCATATGCTCATTTTTATACTAATATGTTTTATGTTTCTCTCAACTGTGCCTTACAATGTCATAGAGACAGTTTGGTATGTGACAGTTGTCATCACGAACTGTATTAAACTGCTGAGATCAGTTCCATGTACAGATAACCAAGTTTCCTACAGTATTTTCATTTGTGGGTTTCTGCCTTGCACTTACGCTTAACACTCTTATTCGGGTGTGTTGAAACTTCCCTGTGGTCTAAAAAGTGCGAGGCGGCTCATCTTTTTCCTTTGAAAATATGGTTTTCATTGCTCAAGTGACATCTATTTCCAGTGGCACTTGGTACCAGATTTTGAACAATTGTGGAGGGACTAGGTACCCAGTACCTTGAATGCAGTAGATTGGGACACTGAGCTATAAATGGAAGTTGTAATATTAAATCTTAACCAAACAGCTCTACAGAATTTAACCTCCCACTGAGCAGTTCTGATATGTGAAGGATGAATTGTGCTGGCTGTTTTTTGGGAAAAACTGTCTCTCTAATAGCTACTTCAAAACCTTTCCCCTTTGACTGGTATGGAGTCTTTGTTGTTAAAAACAGAAGGAAGCTAACAGTGGGAAGATTATAAAATAAAGAATAAAAGGTATTCTCTTTAGCTGTTTGCTAATCACAGTGGGGACTGTAATATCTGTCTATCTCTCTAGTTATTATCTATATAAATTTTAAGATCTTTATTCAGTAGAGTAAAAGAGTTAAACATCAAATTTATCTCTTGGAAGCAGGACGATTTTCTCATAATACCCTTTCATCTATCTCTGTTTTATTTAGATAGACACGTTTAATGACTTCCTATTTATTCTGATCTTTAAAATCTCAATTTTTAAAATATAGCACTTCTATTGGAGCTTAATTTCTCTGGGTTCTCATGTGGAAAAATGCTTTCTGTCCGTGATGCATTATGCTTCTCCTACTTGATCTCTCACAAGTGATCTGTCTCCACCAGGGGTTCTCCCAGAGTCACGTGGCGATTTGTTAAAATCTTTTGTGCCAAGGCCCTATTAGATCTGGGATGAGATTAAGGAATCTGATTTTTATGTAAGACCCAAGGCAACTCTCTTTTATAGCATCCTTGGAGCACTCTTTGGGAAAGAACCTTTTTAACCAAAGTATCATCCTTTTTTAATTTTTTTTAAATTAGATTTATTTAGAGAAGCATATTTTCTTTCTTTCTTTCTTCTTCTTCTTCTTATTCTTTTTCCCTTTAGAAAGAGAGAGCATGCAAGTTCAGGGTGAAGGGAGGGAGAAAGAGAGAATACTAAGCAGGCTTCATGTCCAGTATGGAGCCCAATGTAGGACTTGATCTCATGACCCTGAGATCATGACCTGAGCTGAAACCAAGAGTCAGACAGACACTTAACCAACTGAGCTACCCAGGTGCCCTTTCTCCACAAAGTACCATCTTTTAAATAAGGGGATTCAGCATGTAAGCAACCTTACTGCCTATTTTAAAAAGTTCCTGAAATGGCACTGGAGCAGTGCCAGCTGTATACACAGTTTTGTTCTCCTAGTTTCTGGCATACTGCTGCATGTACAATTCATCCAGGCTGAAATGCCTCCTTTATTTTCAAGTATTCTTATTGGAAAGTTTTTCTCTTTCTGTCTCTGAGTACCCTATTATAAGAGAAAAAAAAATCTCAATATTCGCTCAATAACTTAAAAATATGAGAACATTAAACCCTGAATTGAGTCTTCAGATCACTCACCCTTTTGCTAATTTTTGTGCCATAAGTGATGTAGAGTTTCCACTGTTATCTTTTTTATTTGATAGATCTGTCATAGAGCTGTCACATCCCAGCCTTGCATCTTGCCAAACTTTCTTTAAAAATATTTCAAATGGATGAACATCTGTATGACAAATTTATCCTGTGAGTATGGAATATCCTCAGCCGTCATCCAGTGTGAATCTCAGTCTCACTGACCGCCATGCTCTGGTAATCCAACTTTTATACAGTGATCACTAGAATGAAGAGAACAACAACAACAAAAAGCATTTATTTGCTTTTGGAATGTGCTACTGGCCCTTGTATGTGGGACACCTGAGACCTCAGGTGATACACTATAAATGTGCCATTTTTAACAGTCCAGTAACCCTTTTGACGGTCTTGCTATTGTTACCTACGAGAGGTAATTATTTCCAGGTGCATCTTGAAGCACTGATTAAAATATGGGTTGTAGTTGATTAACTGGAACAGCATCTTCAACCTCTGTCTCCCATGAGCAATTGAAATAAACGGGCATGACTCACCCACTCACGCATGTGGTGGTTTTAGGAAAATTTTAAAAGGGGATTTTCCAAAATGATTCTCTAGGATAGAACTCAAAGCAGCCAGGTAAGGTCAGATGACATGCAGAAGCTGATAATCTCAGAAATAATCCGGAAGGAACAGTTTATTAGGGGTGAGGGTCCTTGGATATATTGTGAGTTTTTGTCGGATTGTTTTGTCAAGTTAACTGAGAATCTTGGCTCAGTGGCTGCTCAACTTACACTTCTTGGTGAGGCTGAGATTTGAAATATTTGTGCTGGATTTGAGAAATTGAACTATAAGTAAGTCACTCATGGGTTTTCCCCCCTTTTATTACCACAGGAGAATATATTTATCACGATAAGGAACACAAGTTGCTCAAAGAGCAACCTTGAAATCTTAGTGGCTTACCAAAATCAAGTTTTATTTCTTTTTCCTGTCACAGGTTGGTATAGGTTGGGCATGCTCCTGGGAAGTTCCTTGAAGAGTTAGCTGGGAAATCCTGCCTCTTCTAACCTGAGATACCACCATCTGTGGCCTCTGTGGCTGCAGAAGAAGGAGCCGAACCAATGTGGACAAGAGTGCAAGGTGTTTACTAGCCAGGCCTGGACAGGGCTCACAGTCCAGTGGCCAGAACTTGGTCTCACAGGCCCACCCTATGTTTGGGAGGGGGCACCAGGAGGGTGGTCTCCTCATGTCCTTACTCAGACGTAAGATAGGTAAGCATCAGGCCAGTCTCCACTGAAAGAATAGGATACACTTTCCTAGTGTGATACCTCTCCTGGGTGTGGCCGTGTTTTAATAGAAAACGAAGAAATTATGCTTAAAGTCAGGAGTTTGGATTCTGTTTTGAGAAGGAAGACCTTTAGACTTTGATGGACTCAGGTTCCAATTCTTGGTCTGCCACTTATTTCTATGGGGTGTGGGATATGTTTATAAAATGAGAATAATACCAGTATTTACTTCATAGGGTTAGTATGAGAATTAAATGAGTTCAGTGCTGGGGTGCCTGGGTGGCTCAGTGGGTTAAAGCCTCTGCCTTTGGCTCAGGTCATGATCCCAGGGTCCTGGGATCGAGCCCCGAGTCGGGCTCTCTGCTCAGTGGGGAGCCTGCTTTCCCCCTCTCTCTCTGCCTGCCTCTCTGCCTACTTGTGATCTCAGTCTGTCAAATAAGATCTAAAAAAAAAAAAAAGAGTTCAGTGCTCAGAAATTGCTTCTATATGCTTAATAATACTAGTAAATATTATGCATAATATATAATGTTATATATATAATAATGTAATAAACAACTATTATAATTAGTTTCCCTAGTGATTGGAGAGGAAAGGTTTATGCAACTGTGGTTTCCAACCCTGTCCAACAGGGGAGTAATGAGTGAGGTTTTTGGGGGTGTTCAGCACCCAACTGTGTTGAGTTCGAGCCTCCTTCTGTCAGTGTGTTGAGAAAACCATTCGGGATGAGCTGCTGCACAGCTAGAACTCAGCAGTGTATGTCTGTATCTGGCACAGGATAACTGAGGGGCTTCAAAAGACTGGAAGTACAGGTGTATTCGAGCAAGAGCCCGTCGGATGTAACTGTCTATGGTGAGTTGGAAGACAGAAGGAGGGAAATTGGAGACTTTCATAGTGGAAAGTGGATCCAGTGTCCAGCACTACTACAAGGAAACAACCTAAAGTGTAATGGGAGCTAGAGCTTGTGAGCTGACCCATCCATCATACCTGGTGTTGGCTCCTCAGGGCCCAAAAGCTCCCCTTTGTGTTCCTCCTTCCAGGCCTATCTCATGATCCAACCTCATCCAGTCTGAGCCATCTGCCTAGAAGAGCTGTGTAGGTAGCTGGAGAGAATTAACCACTCTAAGAAGGAGAAAAGAAAATCTTCCATTTCCTGGTAGGATAATCGATAAAACTCCATATACTCTGGATTTAAGGCATCATCTCTCTTCTTTGAAACAGACAAAAAGTTCACCTCTGCAGAGGCTCCCCAAGCCCAGTGGAGGCTTTCATTTTCAACTTCTCATTTCTCCTCAGATAGAAAACCCAAGAGCATTTCAAGAGTGAAGGTAAAACAAGGTATACATCAGGATAGGCTTAGTTATGCCATCATAACAAATAGCCCCGGAATTTCAGTAGCTTATTAGGACAAAAGTTTATGTCTTGCAAGGTCAGGTGGGAGCTCTCTCCATGCTGTTCTCTTTCCAGGACCCAAGCTAAAAGATTAGTCACTGCATTTTGAAAAGGGAAAGCTGGCTATGTCTAGGCGCAGTTAAATGCTGCTGCACGGAGGTGCCACACATTGGTCTGAACCTGGCATAGACCCACTTTCTCAGCACCCCACGAGGAGGTCAGGAAGTTGGGTCTTTTGTGTGCCTGGAATGACGAGAGAACTGGGTGTGGTTGAGAACTACTAGCTACTAAACGGATTCAACTGTCAAAACTACATGGAAATTTCAAACACCTGCCAAAGAAAGCGAAAATATCTGATTAAAAAAATGGCCATCTGAGGCAAATAGATCAGGGAATGATTTCTAGTCTCAAACCAAATTGAAAAATTACTCAAACAGTAGTCTTTTAAGAGGAATTTCTTTTCTAAAGGTTATGAAATTGGGTAAAAGAGAGATTACCACGACTTGGTCTTTGGCTACGAGCTGAATTCTTCCAATGATTTTTGTTTCTCTATTATCTTTTATCTATTTAAAATTTATTGAGCGGTTTGGGGAGATCTTTCTTGTCTTTCAGAACAAAAGAGTGGTATTTGTTTCTCTGCTCTACGTTGGTGGCGACTTTTAGGAGTTTGTAATTTGTCTGTCCTTATTGCCTATCCAAGTGTGTCCCGCATAGAATAATCAATCTATCTGTATTGACTGAAATAAGCATGAAAGGTGAATGAACGCTGGTTTTGTAACATCTCAGAGTATGTCCCAAGTATTTCTGAGCAAGTTGTGAAAATCTCAAAAGAAACTTAATTTCAGTCGATTTTCATTTAAGAAAATAATGTGACACTTCTGGTAATGTCACAAGTGTGAATAGTGAAACCATATCTATTATGGGGCTTTGGGGATGATCATATCAAGATTCCCTTCAACACCAGAGTGAAGATTGTATTACATCTTTGGTAAGAGATTTCCTGTGTGCATGTGGTTATGGTACATAATAAGGTATAATATTAAGTTCTGATTATGCAGTATTTTCCATGTTGCACTTTTTTTCCTTGGAAATAATTTTGGGGATTGTCTGTTGATGGCAATTTTGAGAAGTTCCATCTAAAATGAATGCATTTCTCAGGGAGAAGAAAGGAGTTTTCTTAAATCCTTCAGTATGAAAAATCATGCCTGAGAATCAGGATATTTGAATATGG
Source organism: Mellivora capensis (assembly GCA_004024625.1). Classification (NCBI taxonomy): domain Eukaryota; kingdom Metazoa; phylum Chordata; class Mammalia; order Carnivora; family Mustelidae; genus Mellivora; species Mellivora capensis. The sequence goes on from PISX010005912.1 coordinate 38,074, forward strand.
GTTAATTGTGACTCAGTTCAGCATTCAGTTTGTGAGCCTAATTAAACAAATGAAATAATTTTCATTCAGAAGTTTCATTTTTGAATTCAATTCCTCTTGCCTTTCAACACGCTTTAGGAATTTCATTATTCGTATTATATGCTTTCTGCATTTCATAATATTTCTCTCCCTCTTCATATAAGATGTTGCTTTTGAAATGTATTCACGGTGCCCTCAGCTCCTACTCAGCGTAATGCCTCCTTTTTTCCCCTCTCAGCATTGAATTTGTCATGGCTATTGTTTAAATATTAGGGACCATTGCCCAGTGTCATCAAATGTGGCCAGTTCAGCTTTTCTTCTCTGCTTTGGTCCAGGCAGTGCAGCCATGCCTGAATGGGAGCCCCATTAGTCCTTGTAGCCATCGACACAGAGCAAATAGATCCATGTGGCAGCCAATTCTTTCTTACCTTGTCATTGTCCCCTGACCGTAGGCTTTCTTGAGGTTAGAAATAACTAGTTTTTTAAAGAGGAGAATGCCTGCACTAACCATATGTGCTGTAAAAATATGTAACAAATACTACATTTGTAACAATCGTAAAGCTGAAGTAAACCGTAAAAATACTGCAACAATTAAGAAGTGTTCATTACTTCTTTTGCTCTAGGAATGATATATTTTGTGCAACTACAGTTGGTCTCAGACCCACTTTTTAGTTTCTAACTCCTAGAAGCAAATGGAAAACCACAGGCTTTGATGTGTAAAATAACTGAGAAAAAAGGTATAGAGCCTTATAAAATACCCGAGTTTAATCTGGACCAGCCAGGAGCAAGACTTGAAATCCTCTTACTCAGGAAAATGAACGAAAGCACACTTGCCTTTTGAGGCACGAAATAAAAGAAACCTATAAAATTTGTGTGGTGCAGTGTCCCAGAAATCAATTATGTAATTTTGTACAATCATATCAGGTAGAGTATCAACCCATTACTGAAACTCAGAGCTTTCAAACCTAATGGAGACTACTTGGCATTCCTAGGCGAGCTGCCAAAGGCCCATTTCCAATTGCCAACATGACAATTATTGACACAGACATGTACAGGCAGGGAAGGGTTTTCAAGGAAATAATGTCGATAATTTTCTACTGTGTTTTAAGCTAAAAATCAGTAGAAGGTGAGTGACTAGAATCCTTATGGAATCCATACATACAAATCCCTTGAATCTTGGAATAGTGACGGGTAGTAATGGGGGAAGTGGGTATCTACGTGAAATCCAATTAGGTTGGAAATGGAGAGTGGAGCTGTACGTGCTGGAAGTGTTCAGAATTTTATTAATCTACTATCCCTAGGTGTCGAGGATTGCACCTTCAAGTTTCTCCTTGCTCCAGCCGCTGAGCAAATTCTGGCCCTGCTGCTACTTCATGACTTGGATTTCATCAAGCTCTTCTCTGCTTCCGGGCCCACAATGGCTGCCTCTCCTGAGCGCCTCAACCCGCATCCTGGTGGTTCAGTCGTTTGTTTCTTTACCCGATCTTACCCGTCACTGTTCCCCCAGGAATCCCTCTCACGATTCAGGCCCTCCTCCTGAATTCCTCCCATCTCTGATACGCTTAATCCTCCTTCTGTGCTGATTCTCATGCTGTCCCCTTGTCCTGCATTATCCTTGCCACTTGATTTATTTGTGCTTATTCTTTGAGGTCTTACTTGTATCTAGTCATCTTTATTCTTTTTGTTTTTAAGATTTTATTTATTTATTTGACAGACAGAGATCACAAACAGGCAGAGAGGTAGGCAGAGAGAGAGGGGGAAGCAGGCTCCCTGCTGAGCAGAGAGCCTGATTCGGGGCTCAATCCCAGGACCCTGAGGTCATGACCTGAGCCGAAGGCAGAGGCTTTAACTCACTGAGCCACCCAGGTGCCCCTAGTCATCTTTATTCTTAATACTGGTTCTTGCTTACTGAGGGTCTACAAAGGCCTAGGACTGCAGTAAGGATGATAATATGCTGTATCTATGGTTTTGGTACCATATGTGCAACTTTCTCTCACTGGTGTATATATAAATGGAAGCATGCAATGAAAATAGAATTGTTTCTTGCACACAGAGTATGCTTCTTATTGGGCAGTTCAATAACTTTGTTTTCCTTAGAGAAAAGCATAATAAACCTACATAGGAGGTGTTACTTTTCCCACTTTACAGGTGAAGAAACTGAGTTTCAGAAGAATTGAGTTTCTTATGTAAACTTGTCTAGGTAGTCAAATAGAGATTCAAATACAGGCCTCTCTAACTCTAAGGCCCATGTCAAATTATAAATTTTTCTTTATTTCTGGTATCCAGTGATCTCTCTTTCCCTGGAATTTCCTAATACTTGAGTGAGAGTGATGGTGGCCACAAAACAGTAATGCTAACACCTAAAATTTGCCAGCGGTTTACTCTCACTGACCAGTCCTTTGCTACATTTCTGACACACATGGTCTTGGTCAGCTCTTCCTGGGGTCCCAGGAACGGCTTGCTATTTCTCAGATGAAAAAAGCCGATCCACAGAGATGTTAACTAATTGGCCCAAAGCCATGCAGCTAGTGTTGAAATAAATTTCTAGGCCCAAGATAGAGCCACTCTCGCCTGGGGTGCCATGGATTATTTGTTCTTTGGGTGTTGAGTTTTACACATGAAAGTAATCTTACACTGTATATTAACTAACTGGAATGTAAATAAAAACTTAAAAGAAAAGAAAGTAAAAAACAAAAACAAAAACTTGTTCACATGACATGCTCTTTTACCTACAATTTTGTAGGAGAGAGAAAATATCCAGAATGTTCTTGGAAAAGGTTTGTTGAACTATGCTTTTACTCCTGTTGCATAATTTATAGAGCTGAGGACAAGTCAAGTTAGATCTAGTGTTATGTACATAGTGGAGTTCTAGCTGATGCCTAGCCTGGCTTTAGATCTCTTCAAACCTGCCCCATAGCTTGGTTTGGTGGGAGCTCCACCAAAGCTGATTTCCTGGACATTTGGAAACCACTTTAGCTACGAATTCCCTGGGTCAAGAGCAAGGCGGAGGATTTCTATATCTGTGATTGGTTTCTATGATAGCCCAATGGATTCATTTTTCAGACTATGGTTTAAGGGACTGTTTTCATCAGAGACTTTATGATGCACAAGGACACAAACAGCATTAGTGCCTGATAGACAAATGGTACCTGGAGGTAGATGGGGAGGTCTTCCTAAGCATGGATCACAGTGTAGCTTTTGTTCCTTGAAGACCAGGAACAACCAGTTCAGACAAGGAAGACCCCAGCAGAGTCGAAGAGAGAGCTCTCCCCAAGAGCAGTAATGCTGTGAGGGAGGGTCTGAGCAGCTGTCGTCATGAGCAAGGGCTATCGTCAAGTGACATCTGGTGTAGTGAGCACCAGCAAGGGGTGGGGAGGGGTGAGATAGCTAGTAGGATTCCAGGGTAAGAAGATGCAGACTTTGAGAGGGTGGGTGATTCATGAACCTGTGTGACCCAGACAAATGTGTGTCTCATTCATGTACTTTATTGAATTACATTTTTCTTGACAATGTGACCTTATTAACACCTGCCAGCTGTTGAGGCTTAGGGAAACCAGGCTGACAACACGTCGTACCAAACCATGGATGGGCTAGGGTCTGCAGGAGGGGAAGGAGCTCATCTTGTTTCTCAGGCAATGTGAGCTCTCTGGAGTGTGTGCAACTCCAGCGAGGAGACCCTGGGGTAAGCCGCTGGGCCAGTTTCCTCACCTATAAAATGAGAGGTCTGGGCTAGTTGGTCTCTAAAAGAAACCCATCTCTAAAATTCCTTGGTTTCATGATCTGGTGCCAACGAGGGTGCTGGAAATATGTGGAGATGTGACAAAGGGAACAATGGAAGGAGATGCAAAGGGAGGCTGCTGAAGTATGGGGGGCAAACAAAGCCGTCTCCCAGCCCGCGCAGCTTGGAGTCCTTGATTCACTGCCTGTTCATGTGGAGCAGGGCATCGGAACACCCTGCACCCACATTTCTTTCCCGCGGATCTGGGAGAGGAACCCTTTCCTCAAACACCAGAGGCGAGGACTACATGAAGTGCACGCGAGCGAGCATGTGCTGCCTGCGGGGTCGCCTCTCAGGGACCGGTGGCTGCCTCGGACGGGCGGCCGCGGCACCAGCTTTGCAAACCACTCAGGCCTCAGTGACCCGGTGATGTGGGAGCCCCGTGACTGTCAGGAAACAGCAAATGGACAGGCCGGCCTCATTTTAGTCACAAGATCTGTGTCTGAGAATGACCTCTTCTTTTATTCGAGAAGTAATGGAATCATAGTCCAGGGGCTTATTTACTCCTCTGAAAAATAGAGCACTTGGATTGCCTTAAATCTTCAAAACTTCCTCTAATTCTTCTGATTCTAAGATCAATACGCTAGCTAATCTTCTTGGAGGTAGTTGCTTATTAAAAATTTAATCTGCGTGCTTCCCGCTCCTTCTTGCACATAGTAGGTCCTGGAAAATACAGCAGGAATGACCCGGGAGCTGGCGCCAGTTCATTTAATCCCAGCATCCCCAAGAGAGTAAGATTCCTCACATAAAACCAAGGGATGCAAAACCTTAATTCTCTGAGTGCTCAAACATCTGAATCATGCTGTTTCAAAGATTCAGGCCTGTGGCCTAAACTGATAACAAATTCTTTCCATTAAGAAATTGCTCTCTCCGGTGAGCTGCCTCCCGAAGCAGGGCCGACGGTGCCTGGCCAGGCAGGGCGATGGGGGCTGCTCAGAAGATGACGGCAGCCAGGTTAGGATCCCCGAGTAGAAGCACGGAACACCCCAAGGATAACAACAGAATCCAGCCAAGACCCACAGCCTGGCTAGAGGCTGGCCATGAGGACGGTCCCACACATCCCGGTGCACATCTCAGCTCTTCCAGATTCAAACCAGATTTGCTATAGGATGATTTTTTTTTTTTTCTAGTAAATATTCACCTGTAAGCACCTAACTGAAGCATGAGGGGTATCTCACTGTGGAGAACATGTAGTCTAACTGCTGAAAGAGTTCACCACCCCACAGACATAGGACAGGCCCACACCGGCAGGCCGTTCTGTCTCTGGCCACGGAAGAACGCGTTGGATGGGACAGAGTCTGAGGCCCTTGCATTTCTTTTCACCTGCTTTCGGGGAATATGTCTGTCCGCCCCCAGCCAGAGAGTCTAAGCCTGAGCCGGATGGAGGGAAACGGGGTCGTGGAGGAAACGTGGAAAGAGAGGAGGGAGAAATGGCGCCTTTGGAGCATCTTTTCAAAGTCTTCTTTCTGGACAACTTCTCTCCACCTTTACTCCTGCAGAGCGAGTTTTCACCACATACAGCTTGTGTCGGCATGTCTAAGATTCTCCTTCTCTGTTGAGATGGAAGAGTGGGAAGGGGCTTCTCTCCCCACACCCTAACCCTAGTTACTCTGGTGCAGTGAGTTATAGGACGCTGAATCCATCACGGAGCCTGGCATGTGGCAGGGGCCTTCTGGAATTCACTATTTCCCCTCACGTGGATGCACCGATGCCAGAGAACTGGAAAGTCAACGGTCCCTGTTTGTTTTTATTTTTATTTTTTTAATTTTGAAGATCACTGGGGGAAAGTGCACCTTCAAGGTTTCATCCAAAGCAAAGAATGGTTGCTATTGACTTTTATCCACTTCCGAAGCACTGCATTTCTTTCAGGCTTCATCAAAGGCATAATCCTTCATTCAGAATCTTTTTCATCACTTAAAATAGCCCTCTTGCCTTTGTTGAAGTTTTCTGCCTTTAGAGACAGGAGGTCAAATCTCCTCCAATGGAGGAAATAAAACGGGGGAGGAAAACCAGCTGTAACCTCTGTGCTCCAAACCTGATAGTTGGGATATGATTTTATTTTATTTAATTTTTTTAAAGCGAGTGACTGCTTGGCTACCCTGATTCCTGAAGAAGCACCTGAAAAAAAAAAAAAAAGTGTTTTTTAAACAGAAAATGTTAAGAGAAAAAGTCTGTGCTAATATATATATTTCAGCAAAGGTTCTAGAGAGAAAAAATGATCTCCAAATTGTTTGAGATAGTCAGCCTCACTCTATTACATCTGTGTAGCAGTAGGGTATAACAAAGCTAAAGATTTAAGGCAATTTTGACACCTTAAAGCAGAACTGCTAGCACTGCACCGGCTTTTAAACCCAAAGAGGATTCAGCCTGCTCACTTATTACTTTCCACATCTTCAAAAGGACAATGTCTCTTTTTTAATCTCTTGGCTTTGCTGTGAAACCATGGGAAGTTATTGACTTTCCAGGCACTTTAAGTACACAATCAGGCAGAAAAGGGACATTGGTGCACTCGGGGGCTGTGAGTTCAAATTCTCATCTCTTTGTGGCACTCTCCTCCCCGCTCAAATAGAATCGGAAAGGGCACAGCCAACAGCGAGGGGCTGCCACGCTTTGCGACCGGGCCCTCTCACTGAGTCACGGGCACCTGAAGCCATTCAGTTGAAGACAGGCCCCTTTGTCCTGGCTGTTGTTTTTTTTAATCTTGACAGCTCCCAGGGTTCTGCTGGATGGCGTGCGCAGAAATGCCATGCTTCCTTGTAGCCCCTGTGAGCTAAAATAATGAACAAGCAATTAAATCTCATGCTTGAGGGCCTGTGCTGATTGCTTGTAGGAGAGGGGCACGGCCCAGCCTTGTGCTCTGCGCGTGGGGCCCGGGGCCTGGCTCCTGGCTCTGTTTCTCTTGGAGGAGAAGCCGTGGCAGCTGGTAGGCTGCAGGAGGGCTGGGGCCCGGAGGAAAGGCACTCGGTGGGAAGCCAGTGTTCGCTGAGGTGCCTGTACTGGAAATGGGTGCGAGCCGACATTGTCCTCATGAGGTACTTTTGTTGGATTGTAACTTGCTGGCAAAACCCCGTCGTCTGTGACCCTGCTTTTTCTCTCTTTACATATTTTTTTTTATTTTAAATAATATCCTCGACAGTGAAATAATGTTTATTAAGGGCATTTAAAAAGAAGAATATTCCTGGCATGTGGTAAATACTGGGCTTTGTTTACGTAGTTGCTGCCAGGAGGCCGTCTTCTCTCTCTCTGAGTTTCCAGGCAGGCTCCCCGTTTTGGAGAGGGGGTGTTGGGGATGGTGGCGGCCTGACCAGCCTCACACAAGGAGTAAGTGGTAGAGCCAGGAATGGATTCTGGCAGTTTGCTTGGGGAAGCAAGGGTTCTTAACCCCTCTGCTGGTCTGCCTCAATATTAATTAATTAAAGACATAATTAATAATTTAATAAATAATTCCATTCATAATGCAATAGGTACCTATTGGAATTGTAGTGGGGCTTGCCACTGGGAATTCAAGGGTAAGCAAGACATAACCCATTTCCTGTACTACTGGATCACACATTGTAGTGTAGGAGACTGACATGGAGGGAGAGGAACACACGATTGTGCGACAGCTTGTGATAAGCACCAGGCAATAAAATCATGTGGTGAAAGGGAACAGCTCAACGGAGGGTCTAAACTAGCGCGAGGGGTCATAGGGTACCTTTCTGAAGGATGAGCTTGAACTGAGATCTGATGGATGACTAAGGGGAGAAGGAGGCAGTGTAGTGTAGGGGAGGGAAAGCAGGGGAGAGGAGGCTGGTGAGGCAGCCAGGTCGTGTGGGATTGTATAGGTCTCATTAAGAATTTTATTTCTGATCCCAGGACCAATGCAGAGTCGTGGAAGGGCATAAGCAGGACAGTGACACCATGACATTTGCGTGGGGGTGGGGGGGGTGTCTTCAGCTGCAGCAAAGGAATGTGCGGGAGGGGATGGTTTAGGAGACAGATGATGGCAACTCCCACCTGTGTGGTGGAAGAAAGATGTAGGTCTAGAGGCATATTCGTGAGCTATTTAGGAGGCAGAATGGACAGGGCTTGTGGTGGTTGGATTTGGGGAGTGAGTGAGGCATCAGGGATGATTGGTTTCTGGCTCGCATGGCTGGATGAGTGGCAATAACCAGTAGGTGAGATGGAGACTGTTGTGGGGAGAACGACTACGTTTGGGAGAGAACTTGAACTTGATTAAGACCTATTGGGTGTGAGATGTCCCCAAGTGGAGATACTGTGTAAATTTTTGTACCGAGGGTCTGAAATTCAAATGAGAGTTTGGAGACAACTGAAAATTGAAGCCGCTGGTGTGGACTGAGATGTGGATGAGATATCTCTGAGAGAGGCTATAAAATGGAAAGGGAAACATCTTGGAGGGAAACAGGAGATCCGGTGGGGAAAGGCTGCAGAGGGAGGGACTGCAAGAGGCTGGAGCAGCAGGGGGAGACCAGAGGAGTGTGCGCAGCTCAGGGTGCAGAGACTTTGGGAGAAGGGCCTGCAGTGGGAATGCTGCTGAGCACCCCCCCAAGGGCGCCCCCCCCGCCCAGTAGACCCTTCCCTCATCCTCACAAACACCTTGCAAGGCAGGAATTCTTTTCTTCATTTAATAGATAAGGGAGCTGAGTCTCAAGGATACGATTTGAAACTGGTTTTGCAGGTCCAGATCCTGCCTCTGTCCCTGTCTCTTCTTGGCTCAGATCCTTTCACATTCAAGTTAGTTGTCTCTCCCCCCACACCCCCTCACCAGAAAAGAAACAACATAATGGTATTTTTTGTTTGTTAGGAAATCATGATGAGAAAAAGAATGGCAACTGACATTTAATGTGAGGCTTATAAACTGATTAAGGCTTTTGAATAGATGATAAATAAATAGGCTTTTAAAACCCCTGCAGTTGACCCTTTATTAGACTGTTTATTTCAAAACTGACAGCACAGCTAAAACAATGGCTGAGGGACCGCATATGTCTTTGCCTCAATTACTCTCAGAGTCAATTTAGTAAGGACGATTTTTCTGAAGTTAGCCAATGCAATTCAAAACCAGAGAGGTAGAAGGAGGACCAGTGGTTGTAGATGCATGCGGAATATCACAATAGGGATGCAGAGAGTGAAAATGAACTGGGGTTTTTTGTTTGTTCATTTTTTTCCTTCTTTTGCATCTTTATGAAGATCCAAAGTTGAGGCAAAGGGATAAAGTGAATTGATTTCAAGGATAATTTTAGGCATACTCTACTGAAAATTCACCTTCCCCATTTCATACGCAGATTAAGAAAACCCATACACGGGCTGACATGGGTTTGATTACAGGGGTTTTGAGTACTCTGATGCTTGTGGTAGTATTTATAATGAGAAGGTGAGGAATCCAGGTATATATGACTCGCTGACTGGGAAAAAAATATAAGGATTCAGAATGAGACTTGGGAAGGTTGACCTGGTGTCTGTGGAAGAAGGTTGACAAAGAGAAATTTTAAATACTTTAATGAAACAAAGCTCTGGAAATACATGAAACCTAAAAATAAGGGGAAAAAGACAGAGTCCCCAGCTGGGTGGGTTGGGCCTTTTTGAGGGCCTGGGCCTAGCTCTACCCTTGCCCTTTCTCTACTGGTCTGAAGAACGATTTTCCTCACAAGAGCATGAGTATATTGGCATGTCTTATTCATCCTTGTTTCCTGGTACATAGGTGCCTAGAGTAGAGTAGAGAGTTGTTAGATAAATAAACATTTGTTAGGAGTTAAACAAGTATGAAAATGCCAGGAATGGAGGCCAGGAAAAGGGAAAGAAGATGATCCAGGTCTTTGTGCCAGGAGAAAGAATGTGGGAGATTTTGTGTTCCTGGATGCCCAGGGGAGTATTCCTCATGGCTTGAATGGAAGACTAAGACCTGGGTTACTCCAATAAGAGGTCTTCTACTCAGGAGTGGTTCAGGTGGATGAGAAATTCTATTGGAAGCAACACAGTGGAGTTGGGTGCCAAGAGGGAGGCCTGAGCAATGCTAAGGCTTGAACTAACCAATAGAAGGGAAGCCCGCGTGGTACCATGAAAACAGCCCAGGGGTAGTAGATGTCAAGGAGGTGAAGGAGAAAGACCTTTTTAGTCCAAGGATCTGGTCTGTGGAGATGGGCCTCTCCTTCCCATCATTTTCTTGCTTTGGTTCCTAGGAAGAGGGAGGTCCTAAACCTCATCGATTACTCACATTGTAAGTAAATCTATCTAGTGATGGAAGAAAGAATGAAAAACAAGCAGAAGATGACTGGTGTGATTTGCCTCTTTGTAACAATGGATCTCTCTCCTAATTGATTCATTGGAGGCCAGTATGCAGATTGCTCAGTGCTTTCCTGAAGACCTAATTTTCTTTGTGACCTCACAGAGGACATGCTCCCCTGAAGGTGGGCCTCCAGCTGTTGTGAAGTTCAGAGACTTCTGAAGGATCATTACATTTTCCTCTCCTTTGTGGGCCAAAAAGCTCTCTGGATAAGAAAACTTTATCTGCCAGGGGCATTAATTAATTAACTAACTAATTAATTAAATTAATTAATTAAAGTGTATCATTGTGATTCACTATATTTCATATAAATTAGTCTGTTGAAGGGGGAATCATCAACTGTCTTGAAGTTGGTTGCTTTGTTGTTTTTTTTTTTTTTGGGATTTCCTAATAGTCTTGGTACAATACCATAGTTTAATTGTAGTTGGTTAGGGAAGGATGAAGCTCAAAATAAGAATCATGTGGTATAAACCCGTGAACATCAAAGTAGTGGAAATACGTGCTTTTAATTTTTTATCTGAATTACTTGCTATCAGGCTTTGGGAAAGTGTTTCTATAAGTAAGATTTTAATGGATTTTTGATTCCAAGTTTTTAGCTTTATGGAATGATGGCTTTTAGATTTTTCTTCAGTGCAGGGGAAGAAACAAAAGATAAGACTCAGTTTTCCACACTAATGGAGAAGCTAGGCAAAAAGCCAGGCAGCTTCGGTGAATGGGTTTGGAGTCAAACAGCGACTCACACTTGCCTGACCTTTGACAGCTTTCGTAACCTCCCTAAATATATCAGATGGGAATATCTCAGAGAAGTATGTGATGATTAAGTGAAATAATTCATGTGTGTTCCTGCTGCCATGCCCATCCTAGTGTACAAGAAGTGCTTACAAATACTGACTGTTATTTTTTTTTCACATTATTGAAATTTGTTTTTAGGCTATAATGGGACTTTCCTTTGTTGTCCCTTTGACTCGGAAATTTACTCCTGAATAATATTGATCCCTTTATGTATGACTTTCCCCCCTAGAATTGTTGACATTGATGGAATACATGGATGCATATGATAAATATTTTCAGACCCTGCATATTATCTGAAAAAAAAAGTGGGCACTAAACCTTTGGAAATCTCTGACTTAATTGAAGATTAAATATATTAAAACTTAAAAAAAAATTTTACTTATTTATTTGAGAGAGATATCACAAGTAGGCAGAGAGGCAGGTAGAGAGAGAGGGGAAGCAGGCCCCCTGCTGAGCAGAGACACCCCTCACCCCCACCCCGGGAGATTACGGGGCTCAGTCCCAGGACCCTGAGACCATGAGCTGAGCCAAAGGCAGAGGCTTAACCCACTGAGCCACCCAGGTGCCCCTCTATTAAAACCTTTTAGAAGACATTTGTGTTCTTAAGGAATGCGTCCTCGATAACTTTCTTATTTAAGACATATTCTTAAGCTGCAACTCTAAGTTGCATTTATCTTTAAAGAGACTTTTTTACTCCTTTGAAAAATTTTCTAAAGGGCTTCTCCGGAATGCATCATCTAATGTTTCCTATCTTGCTAAAAATATGTTTTGGGCAAAAATTCCTATGCTACTCAAATGTATTTATCTTCTATAGCTAATTGATTTTTTGTTGGTCAACCTACTGGTTGTATGACAACTGATTGGGATATGGGCTTTATTTCAATTTGTGACAACAGAAGACCTTGAAAACAATTTGATACATATTCTGGAAGGATACTTTAATCTTTCCTGCCTTAGAGATGGTTCGAGTAGGGGATCAAAGGTTAGGCATTATTTATCAACTTTCAGCAATTTCCAGTTTAAGTTCTACCATTGGCTTCCTAGCAGGCTGGCATGAACCTGTTTTATCCTTCAACTGTTCCTCATATTTTTTTCCTCACCAATATTCAAACTAGCTTTTAAAATTTTAAAATTTCTGAAAATAAAGTGGGTAGAACACATTGGGCATTAAGGGCTGTAAAATTCCAAGTTTCTGGCTCACTGTATGTGATTTGTTTGCTCTGTCTATGCATGTCTTGGTTTCCTAGCGATTAAGACTTGGTTATAAATGTTGCTACTTACCCACCTGTCAAGGATGGTGTGAGAATGAGTAATAATATCCGAGCCATATTTTGCTCCTTAGACGAAAGGTGCTATATAAATACAAAGTGTTATTTCATTAAAAATACTTGTATGATAACAGCATATGTTAAATTCAATTTCCTTGACCAATTTTATAAATATATTTTGGTGTTACAATATGGTTGTTTTTATGGTTAGTATGTGTGTATTCTACACTCTGTTTTGTTTTCTCTCTGGATGGTGTAATATATCAAATATTTAAGAAAAATAAAGACATCATTCTAGTTAGACTGTAAAGCTTAATGTTCATGCTAAATGTTATTTACTTTTGTGCATTTCAACTAGATGTTAGTGACATACCTACAAATACAGAGGATTTGAACCATATACCAATATAATAAGGTCTAACAAAAATGAAACTTGGACAAACAGTATATTTTTCTTATCAATCTTAGCTCCATATCAATGATTAACAGCTCCTGTGATAGAGGCACTACATAGATCCTGGGTTCAGTGGCCGGGGATGATGATCATTGATGCTCCATGGAAGGACATTGGAATCCATGCTTGGCCCAGGTGAATAGTGATCACTTCTTAACTCATATTACCAATCTGGTAATTTCTCTTTTTGCAGGAAAGATTAATTTAAACATTGTACAGCACTATAGATGGCCCAGAGAACACAGGTGTGACAGATATATGGAGACATCACATGACTGCTGCACAGTATGGTGATTTTTTTTTTTTTATAATTTGTTAAAATGCAGAATAGGCATTCTAGCAAGTAATAATAAGGGCTTTTAGCATTCTCTTTGTTCCGTTCTTATTTTTCTCAGCAAATTACTTGACTTCCTACCTCACAGATGAGCAATCTCATCACCCATAACTCTTACCAAATTATTTGTAACCAGATATATATTTTTTTAACTTTTTAGTTTGAAATAATCTTGGGTTTACTGAAGAGTTACTAAGAGAGTCTAGAGTGTTCCCATACACCTTCCCCTGGTTTCCCTAAGATTAAGTGCTCACAGAACCATGGCCATTTATCAAAACCAAGAGATTAACTTTAGAGTAATACCATGAGCTAAACTACTGGCTTTATTTGGACTTACCATTAATGCACTTTTTCTGTCTCAGGATACCATCCAACATATCATACTACATTTACCTGTCATGTCTTCTTAGGTTCTCCAATCTGGGACCATTTCTGTGTCTTTCTTTGTCTTTCATGACTTCAAACATTCTGAAGAATAGTATTCAGGTATTTTGAAGAATGCCCCTTGATTTGAGTTTATCTGATGTTTTCTCATAAATATACTGAGGTTATGGATTTTGGGGCAGAATATCACAGAGGTGATTACCCTTCTCATTGTATCATCTCAATGGGCACATCCTGTCAAGGAGGCTAATTACAGGTGATGTTAACCTTGATCACTTGGTTAAGGTAATGTCTGTTAGTTCTCTCCACTGTAAAGTTACTATTTTCCCCTTGTTGTGTAGTATATTCATTAGAAGCAGGCACTAAATCCAACCCACACTCAAGGGGAGGGGAATTAAACCCCACCTCCTGAAGGGAGGGCTATCAAAGAATTTGGGGTCATGTTTTCAAACTGCAACCATAATTAGCAAATTTGGGGAGGGATACAAATGTGATGCAAATACCTTGCTCATAAAATTTCACCCACTACTTTTAGTAGTTATCAATTAACATTGCCTGCGGCAATGATTATGGTGATGTTCACTCAATGGTTGCAAACAGACAGGACTTATTGGATTTGAAAATATTTTGCCTCTCCAGGTGGAAAATGATGCTGAAATTAAGAAATGACACGAGGTCAGATTAACTTGGGGCACAGCCATGACACATTGTGCAGAGGTGAAGCCATGACCATGCGAGCAGCAACAATAGCCGTGTCTGTCCCATCTGCTGCCCTTTTAAGCTCATGCAAGCTCATCTAATGGTTAGATCTAAATTTGAATCCAGAATCTTAGCTACAAAGAAGTGAGGAAAATAAAGTTACTGGTTGGGTGACTGTGCTCTTAGTTATGTGTTATGAAAGGAGAAGAGCACATTTTTGGGGAGCAGCTAGCAGGCCCCTTCAGACCCCAAATACCCTCTCATTCTAAGGCAGAGCTGCCAGGCTTATACTTGCCAGATGCAATAAGATGTGAAAACATTGGTTCTTTGATCTTCATCTCCAGCAGGCCATCTGGCCTGTATAGGGAGAGGAGAGAGTTCAGCAACTGATAGGAGTGTGCACGGATTCACTGACAGAGGGCGAAATATTTGGTTCTTCACCTCCTTTCCCAGAGGGAATGAAGGGGTGCTCCAAATGAAGTATGAAAGGCTCCAAAAGAATTTCACGGATTGAGGTGCCTGCTGGAGGTGAGCCTGGTACCTGGAGTGGTAGGAATTCTCAGGCTCACCCTGGTACATGCACGTAGAAAGGAGTGAGGAGTTCTTGAGGACTTGATATGCCCCCTGGAGGCTCTGGATATGTGAACTTGGAGACCAGTATTTGTTTCCTGCCTGGAGGATACTGAAGACCCACAGTGGGCATAATCTGCCTATGGTGAGAGCAACCTGTTCTCCTAGCATCTGCAGTGTCAAGACTCTCCTGGATATGGTCCCAGTGAATACTGCCCAAGGGAGCTGGAATGAGCCATCCTGATGAACCTTTGCTCACAAGGGCAGCCCTTGCTTAAGAGGACATAGTAATAGTAAGAATGAGAGTCTAAGGGCTACATTGCACAGATATCAGGGTATGAGAGACTAACAAAAATTAAGGTGGAATCCAAGACAAAGTTAAGGAGTTGTGCAGCTTAGAGGGTTACTGATGAACCTCGAAATTGGCTCAGTGGGAGGGCCAAACATTTTACTCCTGCCATGATGGAAAACAGGACAGCCAGATGGCATTAGCCAAGAGAGAGAACATCTATAATTTTAAGTAAGTTAAAAAAAGCTTTTCATCCACTATTATTGTTATTATTATTATTATTATTATTAGTTCACTTTCTCTTTACCCATTTTCTGATCTATTATGCCTCAAGAAGTAGAATGAATGGGAGAAGAGGATGGGAAGATCCAGGAGAGAGAATGATAGAACAGATCATACTGTCATGACTTTGATCCAGGAGTCTGGCCTGAACTGGGGGAGGGGAGAAGCTTTGAACTGGATGTGATATTGACCTTTGATTTATACTGGAATTTGTGCTTTAAAACCGAAAGACCTATGGTTATGTCCCCCTCTCACAGTTGTCCTTCCTCAAGACTGAAATTTTTGGTACCTAAAATGAGTCTTGAAATTTGAGACTATTACAAATGAATGGAACCCTGAAGTCATGGAGTTTGTGTGAGATGTGAAGTGGTGAGGAAGGGAGGAATGTGGTGAGGAAGGGAGGAATTCAACCCAGTACGTCTCAAGCCTGTGCAGGAGAGAGTAAACCCATTTTCCCTTTGTGTGCCCATGAGAACAGCCCATTCAGTGAAGGGACTGGACTATCTTCATTGTACTTTGGGTCCTAGTCATCCCCTGGCTACTTTCCTGTGGTCTGGTCAGAATGGAATGGGTGATGCTCTTAATATCACTGATGATGAGACCACACGTACTTACTGTAGCCCTAAGATTTTGGCTCTGAAGGAAGAGAAAAATCCTTCTTTTTTTTTTTTTTTTGAATACATGAACTTGTCTTTTGGTGGATCTTCTTATATTTTATTATGCAATGATGATGTTTAACATGAATGCAAGACTGTTAACAATGAATCATGAGTTTAGGCTTTCATTCTATTAACATTTTCTTGATGTCCTGATTGATGTTGAGTGTATTGGTTATTTCCCCTGGCTTAAAGTCCTCTGCCAATCAGAGAAACATACTCAGTTACTTAGGAGGTAAGTTCAGGTGTTCAGAGCATCAACGTAACAGTGGCTTAAACAAGATTCAAGTTTCTTTCTTTCTTAAATATCTGAGTATAAGCAGAATTCTCCATGGGATCAGAAATCTCATTTCTCTCCCATCCCTAGACCAGATTGTCTCACCAGAGTGTTCATATTCTAATCAATGAATGACAAAAGGTAAAGGAGGGGAGCATTTCTTCATTTTAAGGACATGATCTCCAGAGCACACCACATCCGCTTTCCCCCTGTTGAACAGCACTTAGTCACATGACTATGCCAACTTGTAAAGAAGGCTGGAAAAGTACTTTTTTTTTCCCCCTCTATGTTCAACTACTCTGCTAAAAATTCTATTATCTGAAAAAAGAGGAAAATTGGAAGACAATGAGCAATCTTTGCCACACATAATTTCTGTGTTTGCAAGTATGTAATTAGAGATTTAACTTGTCATTGTTAGGGGCATAACTGTGGTCTTAATCTGCAAGTTTATAATGCTTCCTTGATTAACCTAGGGTCATGGAATTTAGTCAGACACAAATCCACCCAATGCCAAATCTCCTTCATTGTACATTTCTGTTTCTTTCCCCGAAGGATCACAAGACAGCCTTTTACTAAATATCTTACTGAAATCTAGATACGGTATGATCTCCATCTACCATAATCTCCATCTACCCCCCTATCAATACAGGAAATGAGGTTTGCTCAGCAAGACTTAATCTGAGCGAACCCAGCTTTTCCTTTATGGCTCTATTTTCCCAAGAGCTCACCAAATACCTGTTTAACAATCCTGTCCAAAACTTTGTGAAGGGAATTCATTTCCACTGTACTCACCTGCAATTTTTGGAATTCCTGCTGTTACCATTTTTGAAAGTCAGGTAGACTATTTTCAAAGCACCTATTTTCAACTTGCAGTTCTCTGTACTATTTTCATTACTTCCCAAGGATTACAGGTGCTCAGTGAATCACAGATGCAAATTCTTTTAATACCACAATGTATTAGTTTGTGAGGGCTGCTGTAATAAAGTAGCACAAACTGGGTGGCTTAAACAACAGAGATTTATTTCTCACAGTTCTGGAGGCTGAAAGTTTAAAGAGCAAGGTGTCAGCAGGTTTGGTTTTCCCTGAGGCCTCTTTCCTTGACTTGCTTATGGTTGCTTTTTTGCTGCGTCTTCATAGGATCTTTCCGATGTGTGTGAGTGGTATAAAATAACTTGAAGTAATTCACATTTTTCTAGAAAATTATACATTTGACTAAGTTTTCAATGTATTGGACAGCAGTCAGATTGGATGAGGGACCATCCTAATGACCTCATTTTAACCTAACACATCTTTAAAGACCCTGTCTCCAAATACAGTTACATTTAAGATCCTGGGGACGGGGACTTCAACATATAAATTTAGAGGGGATACAATTCAGCCCATAGCATGTACTATAAATATCTTCTGGGATGAAAGTCATTATTTCATTTAAAGGAATCAGGGGCTTTCTTATTTCAGGTAACCTTATTTCAGAATTTGGGAGGTAAAAACATGGCCTAGGATTTTGTTACTCGAAGTGCGTATCAAAGTTTTGCTCCAGACCTACTTGAATAGGATCTGTATTTCACGAGACCCACCCCCAACCCCAGCGCTGATTTGTGTGCCTACTAAAATTTGAGAACTGCTGGACCGGGGACCCAGTAATTCTTCCACAAATGATGTCTTCTTCCCCAAGAGGTTCCTGACAGAAATATACACAGAAGGGACAATAGCAAAGGAAATCAAAGTATCAATGCATTGCTAGCTAGGCTTGGGGTGAAAAACTCAATGAAGAGAACTCTCTGGTAACCTAGGTTGGAGCACAAAGAGAGAGAAGCAGAAACCACCATATTTTCTTCCACATCCAATTGACAGTCTAGATATGACTTTTCTTGTCAACCATATATAAAAGAAAGTTTGAAAAAAAGGGGGGAGTGCAGCTGGTCTTGGGTCAGGTTATGATCCCGATGCATGGGTGAAATGTCTTAAGGGAACAAGAAGAGAAGAAGGGGTAAAGAGGGTGTTGTGAGATAATGGGATGGGGTATGAAGGGAATGTCCTTGCAACTGGACCTAGTTTTGATCCCAGCAGCCTTCTCCTCCCCTGCTTTTCTTACTGACATTACCACTCTCAGTTTCCAGTCAAAAAGCCCACCCAGACTTTCAGGGTCAGGTTCTGTGATGTCAGAATTAGAAGAGCATAATTCCTTCAAACGCCAGAGGGCCCACTATGCTATGGTCTAAGGTCCATTTGGGTGAGTCATGAGCTTACCTTGTCCCACTTTCTTTACTCCCTCTTTCTTCAACACACCTGTTCATATGTATCCTTCAGATTTCAACTATGGTATCACTCTCTCAGGAAGCTTTTGTTTCCTCCTGAGACTGAATTAGGAGCCCGCCTCATTGGTTTTATTGCACAGGGTAGTTAATAGCTGATCGGCTCATCTGCTTTCCTCACTCTGTGATGACATAGCCTTTGTTCCCCATCAAACCTTCCAGGTGGCGGGGCATCTGGGTTCAAACCCACAGAAACGTTTCATGTGTATGATTGTTAAGCAGGTTGGAAAATTATGTTTCTACAGTTTTAAAGATGCATACGTGATACATTTTATAGAAGATATATTTACATTGTTGCTGCAATAAAACTGCATATTCATGGAAATGTTCCCAAATATCCTTTTTCAAGATGTTTAATCCATAGCCTGAATTTTGAAAAGCAGTTTCTTTTTCAACTGTTGTTGAGAAGTTCTCTTGCTTTTTTAAGGGGCAGATTAAATGTGATTTTTTTTTTGAAACTTTTTTTTTTAGTAGCAAACTACTTAGAGCTTCTTTTGATCATAGAAAAGGTCAGCAAACTGGGAACACTTGTCGCTTTGTAAAAGAATTATGTGCAGCTCAACTGTAAATTTGATAATTATTTAAAAGAACTCTCCACAAACTGAACCATAAACTTCTTTGTAGAGCAGCACATTTTCACTGTCTTTCACCAATTTTATTGTGAAACATTGTAAATTTTCTACTGTATTTTAAAGGTTTTAGCAACTAACCATGATTATCTGTGGCCCTTTATGCACTTCTGTCTTCCTGTCTTTGCTGCAGTTTTTGCATCCAAAAGTGGTGAATGTATTTAAAGTACGGTACTATCTCTGTAAACTTAATCAGGGGCATTTTTAAGGTCTGTTCATAGTGGCGGAGGACCACCTACTTTTCTCAGGGTACTTACCCCACTGTAGGTGACCCCTGTCTGCACACATAAGCACCTAATAAGGAAGGATGCAGTATAGTGTTCATATTAAATATTGATCAGGATTAATTTCTCTTTCAGTTTTAGCTAAAAATGGTATAGAAATTTAAAAATGTTTAATCTCATCCACTGGTGGATTGATCCCACTGTCATATATTAAACTCCCAAATATGTTTGGAACTTATTACTTGTCCTTCACCACTATTACAATTATCTGTGATTCTGCCCCTGCAGCTGATATCACACTGTCTTAATTATTCTAACTTTAAAATAAGCTTTGTTGTGTCAAATAGCAAATTACATTTGTTTGTTTTTTTTTTTCAATTTTTTTGAGCATTATCTTAGCTTTTCCTGAACTTGTAATCTTCTTTATGAATTTTATGTTCAGTTCCTCAAGCTCCATACATATGTGGTGCAATTTTTTTTTTTTTGGTGTTCAGTTGTAAGTATACTTTTTCTTTTTTACTTTTTTTTTAACTTTTTTTAAAAAATTTCTTTTCATTGTAACAGAATTCATTGTTTATGCGCCACACCCAGTGCTCCATGCAATACGTGCCCTCCATAATACCCACCACTTGGCTCCCCCAACCTCCCACGTCCTGCCCCTTCAAAACCCTCAGGTTGTTTTTCAGAGTCCATAGTCTCTCATGGTTCATCTCCCCCCCAATTTCCCTCAACTCCCTTCTCCTCTCCATCTCCCCATGTCCTCCGTGTTATTTGTTATGCTCTGCAAATAAGTGAAACCATGTGATAATTGACTCTCTCTGCTTGACTTATTTCACTCAGCATAATCTCTTCCAGTCCCATCCATGTTGATACAAAAGTTGGGTATTTTTTGTTAGAACTGCATTGAATTTGTAGACTAATCTGGAGAGACACTCAGTTAAATTTTTATGTTGCTGACCCTTTCCATCTATGAATATGGTGTACCTTTCCATTTATTTAGGTTTTCTTCTGAGCTCTTCAATAATATTTTAGAATTTGCCTCCTAATGGCTTGCTGCATTTTTGTTTGCATAGATTGTATATATCTGCGATGTCTTATACTTTGGTACTGGGGGATATTTTGGTCAAGTGCTTGAATGGAAACACGTAAACTAATTAAATTTCCCTTATTCCCTGTGCCCCCAGCTACTTGTGTCTCTTGAGCCTGTTGGATGCACGCAACTTTATGCTGTGTGACATAGATGGTGATGCCTGAGAAAATTCTTAGTGTCATCGCTCTCTATAAGGTTTGCTGTAGATTTTTGGTAGAGATCCTTCATGAGACCTTGTATTTTAGTATATTTAAAGCATTCATTATTAGTGAAATATTGAATTTTGTTAAATTCTGTTTTTCATTTATTTAGATGGCCACATAGTTTTTCTTTCTTCATCTATTAGTGTGTGAAATGATTGTAATAGCAAATTATCCTTGCATTTCTGGAGCAAACTCCACTGGGTTGTTCTTTTTTTTGTTGTATTTCACCAATTTTCATAAAATATTACATCCATGGATTGTGCTTGCTAATATTTTATTTAGGATTTTTTTTTTTTTTACATCGACCTTATGTTATTAACCTATAGTTTTCCTTTCTTGAACTACAGAGTAGATTACTCATGTAATGCTTTGACATCTAGGAAAATTTCTCCCATGTTCTATTCCTTGAAATTGCTTTACAGATTACGTAAAGATTATTTGTTGAAGATTTGTTAACTGATCTGAGTTTTGTATCTACTCCCAAGGGAAGATATCAAAGTAAATTTATATATAATGATTTATAAATCATCATGGTTATAAAATAACTTTAAGTAATTCACATTTTTCTAGAAAGTTATACATTTGACCAAGTTTTCAATGTATTGGCATGAAATTGTTGATGGCATTCTGTTGGCTTAAAAAATCTCAAATGTATTGATAGTTATTTCCCTTTTTCCTAAAATTGTTATTTTTTTCATTTCATTATTCTTGATTCTTGCCAGACCTTTTTTTGTGGTATATAAGTCGTTTTTAAAAAATATGTGTCTTACAAATTGTCTCTACATTTTCCAGTCTTTTTAATTTTGACTCATACGTATTACTTCTTTTCTTCTTATCTTTGAATTTATTGAATTTTCTGCAGATTCATAAGCTAAATACTTAGTTCATTTATTTTCAATATTAAAAAATATACTTAGGCCACACATTATACTAATTAAGTCACATTTTGGCTCTATTTCCCAAGTTTTGATATACAATAGTTTTTACGTGTTTTGTTCCAAATATGTTGTTATTTTTATTGTGATTTTTCTTAAACTATAAGTTATTCCATAATACATGTGGGGAAAGAGACCAAGGTAGATACAGGCATGCATAATGTTGCCATCTCTTTATTGTCTTATTTCCAGTTAAACTGTATTATTATTGGAGAATGTATTCTCAGCAGAATATCAGTTCTTGAAATATGTATCAGCTCTTGAAATTCATCATAATATCTTCATGATCTAGTAGGCAGGACTTTTTTTTTTTGCAAATATTTCATGTTTTCCCTTACATTAAACTTGTTAATTTTGTCCTTAAAATCTTTAGCCTCGATAATAGTTTCTTAACTAGATTTTTTTGTTTTTCATAGAGGTGTGTCAACATTGGATTGTAATTCTGTCACTTCTGGGCTTTATGTATTTTGAAGCTATGTGCATGAGTGCATGCAATTTCATGATTTTCATAATTTATTGCTAGAACATTTTCCTTTGTTGTTATACAGTAGCTTTCATCTCTATTAATTATCTTTTCTGAAATTCTAAATTGTCTGATAATTTGCTGTGTTGGAATTTATGGCTGCTCATATTTGCTTGGAATATATTTTTCTGTGTCTTTATTTTAAATATTTCCATGAGGCTTTGTTGTAACATTTTTGAAAACACTATATAGATGAAAAAAATCCACCTGTTCTTTTTGTTTGAAATACAACAAAAAAAAGAACAATCCACTGGAAATAATCCCTATTTTTAAGAGGGTTTAATTTATTTACATTTTTAAGGTTACTTGTGTGTCAGTATTTACTTCCAATATCTAATTTAATCTCTCTGGTGTACTGTCCTTTTTCCTTACCTCTTTCCCCTCTCTTCCACACTTCTATAGGGTTGGTAGAATTTTCTTTATCCTTGTGCATCTGAGAATATCTTTTTTTTCTTTTGATCTCAGTCAGGAGTAATATGTGAACTAAGTATAACTTCTAAGTTGACTATTATTTTCTCTGAGCACTTTAAAGATATTATTCCATTGTAACCTGAACTTTCTTGTTTCTCATGAAAGTATGTAGTTGGTCTAACTGGCCATTCACTTATAGCTTTTTCCTTTTTTTGAGGGAGCACATGTCAAAGATTTATTTAACTCATGAATGAGAAAATTAAAAAGATGGTGAGCTGGCTCTAAAAAGCACACGAGAGGCAGAAGTATTTATAGTTCCTGAAAGAAAAAGTGCTACATCACATACAAAACTGCTTAATGCACAAGACTGGCTAAAGCCATAGTTATAAGCAATACAATTTTCACCTTTGTGATGAAATCTT
Source organism: Mellivora capensis (assembly GCA_004024625.1). Lineage (NCBI taxonomy): Eukaryota > Metazoa > Chordata > Mammalia > Carnivora > Mustelidae > Mellivora > Mellivora capensis. Next base: position 60,907 of record PISX010005912.1, read on the forward strand.
CTCAACCAGGCAGAAACCATTTGCTTATCCATAGGGTAAAATTAATTTACATTGCCATATGACAAAAATAATTTGAGTCTGCCCCGCTCCCCTCTGCCACTGGAGGTGAGGCCCAGGCCCAGGTGCTAAAGGTGGGGCAGAACAGAAAGAGGCAAGAGGAGCCCCACAGTTTGCTAAGCCGGGAATGTCCCTGATAACTCCCTCCTGGCCCCAGCCCTGCCCCAAGCTGATGTGCCAGCAATGTGGTTTTGTTGCTCCCCGTCCCCTCCCTATTATTAAATGTTTGTGTGCTGAAAAAAAAATAATTTGAGTAATTATTACTTTTGTACAGAGTGAAGCCTATCTTTACTGATTTGTAAAGTACCCTAATTAATAGTGAATGATTAAAGCATATAAATCTAGAGAATCAGATAATCCTAGGGTAGTTCTGTTAGATAATGGTCTAGGTATGACTTTGAAAGGACATGAGCCATCTTTTCATCTCTTTCCAAGTTTTGGAATTTTTTTATGTGTGTTTATAAGTTGTCTCCATGGACTATTCTTATTTCAAAAATTCATGGGTAAGGCATTCAGTATTAATGAACATATATGCACTGTAGTATAGTCATCAAATCTAGCGTCATACGGCATCAAGCAACTATTAAAATAAAAACATTGTCAAAGATTAAAAAAATATGATTGGATTTTACAATGATCACTATTCTCCAGGGATTAAACAAATCACTGCTTGTATTTATCCTATTTTGAGCATAAAAAGCCAACCCTAAGAAAATTTTCTCCATTAGATATTGCCTGTAGTGCCTACAAATTTGTGTGAATTCCTCCCCCTGAAATGTCTCCTAATCTACTAAGGTTTCCAGGCTGCCAGAAAGTAACCTGACTTACCACCTGTAAGTCTGGGACCCTATAAGACAGAAAAAACAGGAGAGCAGTTTTATTGAAGAACTTTGTAGGCATTGGTTCCATTGAAGTGTGACCCTTGATCCTTAATGGTGGGTGTTTCAGATCTGATTAAATGAGATTGATTCTGAAACATGACACTTCAGATACAGCCTTTTTTATACAGGGCTTCAGTTACATTTTGATTAATTTTATTAAATGAATGCAAATAACTACATTGCCATTAAAGGTAAAGAAGTTCATATTAAGGAGGGCACATATTGCGTGGAGCACTGGGTGTGGTGCATAAACAATGAATCCTGAAACACTGAAAAAATACAATTAAAATTTAAAAACAAATAAATAAAAATAAAATAAATTCAAAAATGTATTTGTTTCTGAATTTTGAGGAGCCAGAGAACAAAATGCAAACAGTTTTTTTTTTAAATTTTATTTATTTGACAGAGAGAGAGAGAGATCACAGAGAAAGAGGGAGAAGCATACTCCCTGCTGAGCAGAGACCCTGATTCAGGGCTCGATCCCAGAACCCTGAGATCATGACCTGAGCTGAAGGCAGAGGTTTAACCCACTGAGCCATCCAGGAGCCCGCAAACACACAGTTATTAAATTGAGATTAGACATAGAGCAAGAAGATGGCCCAACAGTTCTGCTCTTAAATGTATATACAGGGACTACAATATACTTGTTTATATATACTACAGAAAGGAACTCAAACGGATGCTTGTATGCAAATAGTCATTGCAGTGTTATTCACAATAGTCAAATGTGGAAACAATCTAGATGTCTCATCAACTGATGAATGGATAAACAAAATGTTATATATACACACAATGGAATATTATTCAGCCATAAAAAATTAAGTTCTGATAAATACTACAACATAGATGAAACTTGAAAACCTTATGCCAAGTGAAATAAACCAGATCTAAAAAATCAAATACAGTAGCCCTTGCCACCCCCACCTGTGATTTTGCTCTCTGTGGTCTTTACTTGTGGTCACCCAAAGTTCAGAAACAGATGATCCTCCTTCTGACATATGTATGCTCAGAAAGTGAATAGCAGCCCAAGGCTACGTCTCAATGCCCACATCATTCCCCTCACGTCATCTCATCACATAAGCATTTTATCATCTCACATCTTTAGAAGAAGAAAAGGGGTAAGTACAGTACCATAAAATATTTGAAAGAGAGAAAGAGACCACATTCACACAGATTTTTTTTAAGATTTTATTTTTTGAGAGAGAGAGAGCACACATGAGAAGAGAGAGGTGCAGAGGGAGAAGGAGAGGAGAATCTCAAGCAGACTGCATGCTGAGCACAGAGCCTGACATGGGGCTTGATCCCATGACCCTGAGATCATGATCCGAGCTGACCAAGAGTTGGGCACCAATGGACCTAGCCACCCATGTTCCCGTCACATAGATTTATTACGGTATATTGTTAAATTTGTTCTATTTTATGTTAGTTATTGCTGTTAATCTCTTGCTGTGCCTAATTTATAAATTAAACTTTATCATAGGCATGTTTAGGGGAAAAAAATAGTATACATAGGGTTCAGTACTATCCATGGCCTCAGGCATCCACTGGGGTCTTGGAACACATCCCCCACAGATAAGGGGGGACAACTGTATGTATAATTCACTTATATGACATATCTAAGCAAATTCATATAGACAGAAAATAGATTTGAGGCTACCAGGAGTTGGAGAATGGAGAGTTATTACTTAATAGGTACAGACAGAGTTTCTGTTGGGGCAACAACAAAATATTGGAAATAGATACGGTGATATTTGCCCAACATTGTGCACATAATTAATGCCACTGAATCGTACTCTTAAAAATAGTTAGAAGGACAACCTGGGTGGCTCGGTGGGTTAAGCCGCTGCCTGCAGCTCAGGTCATGATCCCAGGATCCTGGGATCGAGCCCCACATTGGGCTCTCTTTTCAGCAGGGAGCCTGCTTCCCCCTCTCTCTCTGCCTGCCTCTCTGCCTACTTGTGATCTCTCTCTATCTATTAAATAAATAAAAATCTTTAAAAAAATAGTTAGAAGGACAAATTTTGTGGTATAAATATTTTACAAAAATTAAAATAAAAAAGGAAAGGAATAGATAGAAAAGAAATAGGAAAGAAAGAGAAAGGACTTTCTCATGTAGCCAGAAAACAGAACATTAAAAACTCTATTAGACTTATTCCAAAATAAATGATCACAATTAGATGTTTGTGGGTTCCTTCAGTCATTCTTAATTTATACTTCTTCTATTGGACCTTGAGTCATCAGTTGGCCTCTATAAAATGATCTGGTACTGAATTCAAAAGCATCCTGGAAATCCCACATCCCTCTGACAATTTTCTTTCTTTCTTTCTTTCTTTTTTTTTTTTTAAAGATTTTTATTTATTTATTTGACAGACAGAGATCACAAGTAGGCAAGAGAGGCAGGCAGGGAGAGAGAGGAGGAAGCAGGCTCTCCGCGTAGCAGAGAGCCCGACGAGGGGCTCTATCCCAGGACCCTGGGATCATGACCCGAGCCTAAAGCAGAGGCTTTAACCCACTGAGCCACCCAGGCGCCCCCCTCTGACAATTTTCCAAGAGATGTCACCTTCTAAGTCTATTTTTTGAAATACCAATTGTTAAAAATACCTGGCAGCGTCCTTTTCATGAGCTCTGAGGCTGTTCTTCTTTATTGAAGACTAAATTTCTAGCTTGTGGCTTAAAGGAAAGCCTTCAGGCAAGCATGAGAAAGAAGCAAAAGCCGTCTGTTTGTGATAGAGTAGCCTACCGTATCAGAATGGAGAAGAGTTGAGTTCTCTTTGAGTATGATACATACCTCTTTTGTGAGGTTTTGATCAATGTATCCCCTTAGAACAGAAGATATATTGTGCTCTATGCTGATAAAATCAGGGAAAAGACATATTCCTGAAGCCATGAGCAGATAAAATTCCAGTGATGTTCTTCCAATGACTTTCTGCATGTTTATTTGATTTTTTTGCTGTTGCATATGTATAGAAAGGGATAAAATCAGGAGATCTAGCTAATAAATACTTCCAACTCCACTCTGTGCCCATTGTTTGATTTTATATTACTCTGAATTTTTTGTTTTGTTTTGTTTTGTTTTGAGAGAGAGAGAGTGGGAGGGAAAAGGAGAGAGAGAATCTTAAATAGGCTCCATGCCCAACATGGGGCCCCCCACGAGGCAAGATCTCATGACCCTAAGATCATGACCTGAGCCGAAATCAAGAGTCAGATACTTAACTGACTGAGCCACCCAGGTACCCACTGTTCCATTTTATTTTATAATGCAACATTTCCCCAACAAAAATACTTGTGGTTTTAATTTTCTCTGTCAGCTACAAATTATTTTTCTCTTTATTGTACTAATTGAGGGATCAATAATTTTTATACATTAGAGACTGGGGTATGTTTCTTTCCTTTGGATTAATGGTGCAGACCTTGATAACCTGTGCTAAAAATATAAGATTAGAAATATTTCTCTCTGCCCTGCTCAAGCTTACATTCCCTATAAAGTTGGTCCATTAATTACAAATTGTTAATATGAGTTATGCAGGTATCTTGTGCTCTGTTTTCTACCAAAGAACTTTATTCCAAAGTGTCTGACGCTGACAGCTGATTCAATGCACACGTTTGTATAACAATTTTCTATTAAACAGCTCTTGGGAGAGAGAAAAACAAGTTGTTTAATTAAAGTCTAACTGACTTCCTTCCCAAGTTATGTGCCTATTTATTCATTTAGATGAGCTTCATAACAAATACAGTTTTGAGGATAAGAAAAATAACACAAGTAATCACTCTTTAGAAAGCTGGATATTAGATTACAATTCACAGGGAGATTTCTTTCTACACGGTTTTGAGTGTGTGTGTGTGTGTGTGTGTGTGTGTTTTATATTTTTAAAATTTTTTTTTCTTTAAGCTCCTGTTAATGTCATGCCTAGGCTCCTTCCTTGTGACTGGCCCCTTCCTCTCTCCGAATTAGGGCTGGTTACTAGGGACTGGATAGGTTCAGGTGGAAGACGATTAGAGGTGAACATCAAATCTAAAAGACCTGAGCTTCTGGAGAGCATGCTAGCAGGTGGTAATGTCTTGCTCCCTGCCTGCAGACAGGTTTATTCAGACAGGGGGCTGGTGGGAGAAGTGTGGACATGGGAACAGAGGCTTTGGGGGAGGTAAAGTGGTGTGACAGCTCCAGAGCCTGTGAGCCAAGCAGGCACTAGGTGGGCAAAGAAAGCAGGAATTTTGTGCAGTGCTCAAAGTGCTTTTTGCTGATTCTTTCAAAATGATTTGTCTCAAGTCTGTGCTCACTGTCACGGCAAGAAGGCAAGGACAGTGTTAGTCTGGTTCACTGCTAAGATCATGGTGTTTGGCAGAATTCCTATTGTGTAGTTGGTGCCAATAAATATTGTTGAGTTAATGAAAGGAATAAAGCAAAATTTTCGGGGACATAGATTCTAGCATTTTATAAATCAGGGGCTTCATTCCAAAAAAAGCAGCAGGAGTCTAGATGAACCTTGACACAAGACCAGTGTAGGGTCCTGTTGACCCCAGGTAGCCTGGAGTCCTGCACCAGAGTAGAGCTGCCTTTATAGCTCAAACAGCTCCTGTGGGAATGCTTATAGGTCCCGAGGGCAGGGGAAATATGCCGGTCCCCACACAATCCCCCTTGTTATTTTCCTTCCTTTTTCCTTGTGGCTCCTGCCTTCTGTTTTTTGTTTTTTTTGTTTTTTTTTTTTTTTTGTGGTCTGCTGGTCTGCTGTAGCAGGAAGCTGAGGTGAGCACACCAGGCATGGATCCAGGAATTGTGGGAAACATGAAAAGGATAACGAAGGGTCAGAAGCCCTGTGAACCATCTAAATCCTGATTTAATAATCGAATGCCATCAAAGAAGTGTGAATTCAAACAAAAATGAGCTCTGCTGGGAGATGCTCCTTTTCTCTCTTCCTCTTTTCTATCTTTCCTCCCTCCCTCTCTCCCTCCTCCCTCCCTTCCTTCCTTTTTATTTTTTTCTTTTGTATATGTGGCTAGAGTGAAATCTGGATCTTGAAATTATTGGTACCGAAAAACTTGCTGTCTGGTGAGTCTTAAGAAATCTTTGCCTTCTGGGGTGGCAGCTAGAATTTGTCCCTAGCAGGTTCTCCATTTGTCTTTCCAGTGGTGGAAGAGATCACTTTGGGATGTTGAGACAGATACGTAGAGGCACTCAGAGTTCTTGGAAACAGCCCTAGAATCTGAATGAAGGTGCTTCAGATATTGGTATATTAAATTATGTGTAAGAAATATAAATTTATCTTATCTGGGGGAGAATTTTTATCTCTATAAAATTTTCATCATAATATTTTCCCCTGTCTGAAGACAAGACGTTGCATTTGGATCTAGACTGAATGCTGACACCTTGATCTCAGACTTCCCAGCCTCTAGAACTGTGAGAAATATATCTGGTGTTTATAAGCCATGTAGTTTATGGTATTTTTTTTTTATCATAGCCTGAACAAACTAAGACCCTTAGGAGCAGAGAATTTTAAATTTAAAGAGATGTAAAAAAATTTAAAAAATTAAGAAACATGTTTTAACCTATATTCTATTCTTCCTTTACTAACTTCTGGATCTTGTAAAGTCAGTATATGCTATCTTCATTTTAGCTGTGCTTTAAGAAATTAAGTATCAAAGCTGTATCTGTATTTGCAATGACATAGATTCAGGTAAGCTTTATGGGAAAGAAATAACTAGATGGAAGAATGACACGCAGAGAAGCCCAGAGCAGTGTTCTGGAATGGGAGGGACAGCCATCTGCTGGGATGAATGTGTGGATATAGTAAGGATACCCTGAGGGGTCTCATAAATGATCACAACATAAGACAGGGACAGTGTGTTATCACACAAGATGGGACTGGGGTTTTGCTCATTGGGTATTGAAGAGAAGGATAAATTTTTTAATTGGTTGATTCAATATGTGTACATTGTTGAGTGGGAAATTTCCAATTTCCAACACACACACATATATGTATATGCATGTTCTCTATAGGAAACTATTAAGAAATATGTATCACATCCATACATTTTGGCCCTGACATCCTATATTTTATCAGTGGTTGACTTTAAGAGCAGTGATAATATGTGATTTATTTTTTGCTCTTACGTTTTTCCCTTTTCAGTGATGAACACCTTGGAATTGAACCAAATATGCTTCGTTCTTAATAGAATATAAGCTTAAAATTCCTGTGAGCCAAACCAGATGGACTGTCCCAAATCCAAACAATCAGGTGATAAGATCTGGGTTGGTTAAGCCTTAGCCCCACAGTGTACTATGGAATTCATCCTGCACTCCCTGCTTACCTGACCAGGTAAAAATAATCATCCGCTAAGCAATAAAAATCTTCACTCGGATTCCAGTGGAAATTTGGTCTTTTATTGTTTTTTCTTACTTTCTCTCCTTTGAATTCTTCTCTAATTTCCTCATAATTCTATTCTCATTCCACAGCACCACTGCTCCAGAGCACATGTCCTCTCCCCAGGAACCAGCAGGCACTCCCACATCTATTTGTCTACCCTGTGCCTTTATTTCCTGGGCAGTTTTAGATTAATTATTATCCCTCTATCTTTTTATTGCTTTGGCTCTGGTCTCACTAAATATGTCCCTCAAATATTCAAAATACAAACCCGAAATTAGAAAGCATAGATACCCCTACAACTTAGCCGTGTTGATGCTGGTGCCTAAAGGTAACCATTTTAACATTTGTTGATTATCTTTAAGAAATATATGCTACATATATCCCAAAAGCGATGATATTAAATATTAGTAGTTTTTATATTATTATGTCTTTAATATATAACCAATAATAGAATTTATAAATACCTATAATGAATAGTTATGAATATGATTTGATATATAACATTAATTTAAAATTTAAAAATATATGATGTTTATAATTTTTCAATAAATATGTTTCTAAAACATCAAATTACACTATACATGGTCTTTCTTCACTTTCTTTCCATTTAACATAGAAAGCTTTCCTCATCAACATGTATTTTTTAATTTTTAGCAAAGCCATGTTTTGGATGTACCATGTGTATCTCCTTATGTTGATTTTCAATTTTTGCTCTTAAAGGGGCACCTTCTTCCCTACAGTTGACCTTGAACAATATGGATTTGAACTGTGTGGGTCCACTTATACACAGATTTTTTTTTTAATCAATATAGGAGAGTCCTGTAAACGTATTTTCTCTTCTTTATGATTTTAATAACATTCTTTTCTCTAGCTCACCTTATGGGTAGAATACAATATCTAATAATAATATACAAGTATATGTTATGCAACACATACGTGTGTATATAATATACAAATAGGTGTTAATCAACTGTTTCTGTTATGGGTAAGTTTTCTGGTCAGCAGTAGGCTATCAGTAGTTCAGTTTTGGGGGAGTCAAGAATTGCATGCAGATTTTGGACTGTGTGTGGATTGTCACCTCTAACTCCTGGGTTATTCAAGGGTCAACTGTATTTAAAAACTGTTTTTTGTTTTTGTTTTTGTTTTTCTATCTGAGTTTCTAATTCTGAGAATGACCTACTTATTTTTCTACTGGGATATTTATTTTGTTCCTTATTGATTTATAGAAAATCTTTTTGTATTAACCCCATCATCTATTGTATGTTTTACAAATTACCCATTTTCCAGTTTGTCATTTTTCTTTTACTTAAAAAAAATATATTTATTTATGAAAGGAAGGAAGAAAGAGAAGAGAGAGAGAGAGAGAGAGAGAGTGAGAGAGCATGAGGGGGGAGGGGCGGAGGAAGAGGGAGAAGCAGGCTCCCTGCTGAGCCCGGGGTCCGGGGAGCCGCTTGATCACAGGACCCCAGGATCTTGACCAGAGTGGAAGGCAGACGCTTAACTGTTTGAGCCACCCAGGTGCCTCTGTTATTCTTCTTTTGATTTTATCTGTGCTGATGTTTTTTTATACAAGTAGAACATTAAAAAAACATTGTGCAGTCCAATTTATCAATCTTTCCTTTGAAAAAGAGACCCTGAGAAAGGCAGTTCTTCTCAGCTTCTAGATGTGGTCATGTCTCAAGATGAGTCCTGGAGCTGCCACCACCATGTTGCCGCCGGGTTCCCTCTTGGCCCTTCCTGCCAATATAGCTCCCTAAGACAACCACTTTTCTTTTTTTTTTTTTTTAAAGATTATTTATTTATTTTTTATTTGACAGACAGAGATCACAAATTGGCAGAGAGGCAGGCAGAGAGAGGGGGAAGCAGGCTCCCTGCTGAGCAGAGATCCTGATGTGGGGCTCGATCCCAGGACCCTGAGATCATGACCTGAGCCGAAAGCAGAGGCTTAACCCACTGAGCCACCCAGGTGCCCCGACAACCACTTTTGTGATTGTCTTCCATCTTCCATCATGTTTCCTCTTCAGAGCTTTATATCAATGAGATCATACAATATGTTATATTTTGTCCATTTTCTTTTATTCAACAGAGGCTCATCATGGTTTCGTATCAGAGTCTGCTACATGTTATTGCTGAACGTGTTTCATTGTGTGAGTAAACCACAATATGTTTACTCTTTGTGTTGATGGGTAGTTTCCAGTTTGGGGCTATTATGAGGGAGGGACTAAGTACATTCTTCTGTAAGTCTTTTTGTAGCTGAACATTTTCATTTCCTTTGGATAAATGCCTAGGAGTGGAATTGCTAGACCATTGGGTAGAGCAGTTTACTGTATAAGAAACTGCCAAATGGTCTGCCAACAGGTCATACCACTGTATACCCCTGCCAACAATGTATGGGAGCAAGGGAACACAGAAATGGATATTGAGACTGATGGAACCATTCTGCAGCCTGACTGTGTGGTAAATATATGCCTGTTAAAAATGTTAAAAATTGGGGCGCCTGGGTGGCTCAGTGGGTTAAAGCCTCTGCCTTTGGCTCAGGTCATGATCCCAGGGTCCTGGGATTGAGCCCCACTTCGGGCTCTCTGCTCAGTAGGGAGCCTGCTTCCTCCTCTCTCTCTCTCCTATCTGCCTGCCTTTCTGCCTACTTGTGATCTATCTCTCTGTGTCAAATAAATAAATAAAGTCTTTAAAAAAGTTTACTACTTTTTTGCTGATGGTGTGTACAAAGATATTTTATGTTTGACTTGGTAAATTCACTTTTGTTCTAGCATTTGCTTTTTAGACTTTTTAGGATTTTTCTTAAAGAAGACAATCAGGTCATTTACAGACAGATACAATTTCTTTCAAATTTTTTTAATTGTCTATTGTCTATATTGTCTACTGCACTGGTTGAGACTTTTAGTACATTATAAAATAGAATTGGTGGCAGCAGACAATTTTGCTCTTTTATCAATCAGTTTTCAGTCTTTCACAATTAAATATGATGTTAGCTGTGAGTTATTTGGAAAATGCCCTTCTCAAGTTGAGGGAGTTCCCTCCTTTTTACAGCTTGTTAGGAGTATAAATATTGAATTCTTTTAAATGCCTTCTCTTCAAGATCAAGATGATCATGTGGTTCTTTATTAGTCTATTAATATCATGGTTATATTGATTGAATTTCAAATGTTAAAAAGACCTTGCATTGCTGAGAAAAACTGCAGTTGGTCATGGTGTAGTATCCTTTTTCTGTGTGTTAAATTCAACTTGTTAATATTTTCATGAATAATTGTGTTTATGTTCATGAGACAAATTGCACTGTTGTAATTTATCTTGTAATCCTCCTCTAATTTTGTAATTTCGTCATCAAATTTTTGTCTCAGGTTTGTGAGGACCTCATAAATAATCAAGTCATCTGCAGATAGATACAAGTTTACTCTTTCTGTCAAATAATTTTATATCATTTAGCACTGATGAGAAGTTTCAGTACATTATTAGATAGAATTAATGAGAGAAGACATTCTTGACTATTTATCTCAGGAAGAAATTTTTCAGTCTTCCACAATTAAATATGATGTTAGTTGCAAGTTTTGTGAAAATGCTCTTTTCAGGGTGAGGAAGTTTCCTTCTATTCCTTTCTCATTAAGTGAGAAGTGTCCCTTCCTTCTCTCTTTTTTCTCTCTTAGACTTTGTCTAAAATTAGCATTATTTCTTTCTCAATATTTGAATTTACCAGTAAAACCAACTGGGCCTGGAGTTTCCTTTGTGGAAAGATTGTGGAAGTTTATTAAAAAAAAAAAAAAATTCGGGCGCCTGGGTGACTCAGTGGGTTAAGCCGCTGCTTTCAGCTCAGGTCATGATCTCAGGGTCCTGGGATCGAGTCCCGCATCGGGCTCTCTGCTCAGCAGGGAGCCTGCTTCCCTCTCTCTCTCTCTGCCTGTCTCTCTGTCTACTGTGATCTCTCTCTGTCAAATAAATAAGTAAAAATCTTAAAAAAAAATTCTTAAATAATTAGGTTGTATTTAGATTTTCAGTTTATCTTGTTCTAATTTACATGTGCTATTTTTGCCAAGGAATTTGTTCGCTTCATGTTGTTAAATTTATTGTCATAAAGTTGTTCATAATATTCCCTCAGTAGCTTTTTAATGTTGATAGGATATGGAGAGATAACCCTTTTGCATTCCTAATTTTAATCATTTGTGTCTTCTCTTCTTTTTTTCATCAGTCTCACTAGAGTTATCCATCTTATTTAACTTTTCTAAGGGCCAAATTCTTACCTAGTTTTCTTTATTTCTGGTTCTATATCAAGATTTCTGTTCTTATTTTGTTTGATCAGTCTCATTAGGGATTTATCAATTTTTTAAACTATTTCAAAGAGCCAATCTTTGGATTTGTTAAATTTCTCTATTTGTTTTCTATCACATTCACTTGAATTCTTGTTTTTATTATTTTTTCTTTTAACCACTTTGAGCTTAATTTTTCTTCTAACTTATTAGAAAGTATTTTTATCTTTCTTCTTTTTAAATATAAAGACTTTAATTCTTTTCTAATCACTGCTTTAGTTGTATCCCACAAATATTGATATGTTTTTATTATACTTCACTTTATTTTTTAAAATATTTATTTATTTATTTATTTATTTATTTTAGAGAGAGAGCGAGAGCGTGTATGAGCGGGAGGGGCAGAGGGAGAGGGAAAGAGAATTTCTTTTTTTTAAAGATTTGATTTATTTATTTGACAGACAGAGACCACAAGTAAGCAGAGAGACAGGCAGAGAGAGAGAGAGAGGAGGAAGCAGGCTCCCTGCCGAGCAGAGAGCCTGATACGGGGCTGGATCCCAGTATCCTGGGATCATGACCTGAGCCGAAGGCAGAGGCTTTAACCCACTGAGCCACCCAGATGCCCCAGGAAAGAGAATTTCAAGCAGACTCTGCAATAAACATGGAGCCAATATGGGGGAGGGGGGTGGTTTCCATCCCAGGACCATGAGATCACGATGTGAGCTGAAACCAAGTCAGATGCCCAACCAACTGTCCCACCCAGGTACCCTATTATACTTCACTTTAAACATTTCCTAATTTCTCATAATTTTTTATTGACTTGTGGACTATTCAGAAGCGTGTTGTTTAACTTAGATAATTTGGGCTCTCTAAGTATTTTATTATTTAATTTGATTTCACTTTGGTCAGAGACCTTATTCTGTGCTATTTCAACCTTTGAAATGTATTACTCTATCTTATCATCCCACTGTATGTTCCCTATGCACTTAAAAAGAATGTGCAATTGTTGAATATTTGTTTTATTTGTATCAGTTAGGTCAAGGTGGTTTGCGGTATTATGTAGATCTTCTGTATTTTTACGAAACTTTTCTCAGCTAGTCTATCAATTACTGAGAAAAATGGTGTTAAAAATTTCCGGCTATTGTGTATACACCTATTTTTTCCTTTAGTTCTTTCAAGTTATCTTTTAATATATCTCAAAATTCCATTATTAGGGTCATTCACACTTATGATTGTTATTCATTATGACTGATCCTTATATTACTAAGAAATGTCTTTTAAAATATAAATCTCTGGCAATTTTCTTTATCTGGATGTCCATTGTATCTGATATTAATATACCAACTCCAGTTTTCTTATACTTCCTTTGGTAACTATATCCTTTTCTATTAAAAATATATTCAACTGTTAGTGCTGTGAAGTGTGTAAACCTGGCGATTCACAGACATGTACCCCTGGGGATAAAAATACATTATATGTTTATAAAAAATAAAAAAATAAAAAAATTTAAAAAATAAATAAAATGATTAGTCTTTTAAAAAATATATATTCAATTTATGTGTCTCTTTTTACTAAAAGACTATTTCTTGTAAACAATGTATAGTTGGGAATAGCTTTTTTTCTCTTAATTCAGTCCAATAATCTTTTCCTTTCATTTAGAGTATTTGATCCATTAACGTATAATTATTACTATTGTAATTATGATTATTGTCATAGGCTGAAATCTACTATTTTTTTTCTCTATTTGTTTGTTCTGTCAATTTGTTGTTCAATTTATCCTGTGAGCCCTCTTGTGCATTATTAAACAATTAATTATTTCATCTTTATTTTTCTTTTGGGATTTTAGCTATATATTATTTTTTAAGTGGTTGTTCAGAGAATTACAATATGCATCCATGCCTTCACACTGTCTTTTTAGAGTAAACATTTTATCATTTTCAGAGTGTATAGCCTTCCAATAATGTAGTTCTATTCATAATTCAGACTTTGGGTTTTGGTTGTCATATCTAGTTCCTTTACACATTTTAAACCCTTAGTCAGTATAGTTATATTTGCTTTAAAGATTTATATGATTTTATAGATGTTAAAATACAAATTAAATGTTTTTTATACATATTTTCACATTTACTATTTTCAGAGCTCTTTATTTCTTTCTGTAGATCTGAATTTCCATCTGGTATCACTTTTCCTCCAGCCTGAAGAACTTCTTTTAGAGTTTTCTTAGTAAAATTTTTTTGGTGACAAACTTTCTTAATTTTATTATCTAAAAATGTCTTTTATATTTATTTTTGGCAGATATTTTCTCTGGATATAAAATTCTTGGATGATATTTGTTTATTGTTCAGCCCTGTAAAGATGTCATTCTATTGTTTCTGAAGAGACATTAGCCAGTATTTATATATGTATGATTATTATCTGGCTACTTTTAGGAATTCTTTTTATCTTTTCATTTATGATCTGTCTAGGTGTGGTTTTCAGTTTGTTAGTTTTTTGGTACTATATGTTGATCTTTTTTCACCCAATATGGGAAATTCTCTATCATTTCTTTAAATTTCTGTTCTACTTCATATACTTTTTCTCTTAACATTCTCTTTCATGTTATTGAAGTTCTGTTCATTTTACCTTGTTTTTTTCCTTTATGTCCTTAATACTGGATAAATTTTATTGATCTGTTTTCAAGTTCACAGACTCTTGACTCTGCTGCTCTGATTCAGTGAATTTTTCTTTTCAAATAGTGTATATTTCATTTATTAAACTTCTCTTTGATTCTTTTTTATAGTACTTTTTTGCTAAATTTCTCCATCCTTTTATTCATTATGGCCATACTTTTCTTTAAGACTTTAAATGTATTTATTATTGCTTTTTAAAATTTTATTTGCTGTTTATTGCTGTTTTTATTTGCTAACATCTAGGCCATATGAGGAACCGTTACTATTGATGATGATGATGATGACAACGATGATGATTTTTGCCTGTGGGTCACGTTTTCCTGTTTCTTTGCATTTCTACAAATTTAGGAGTATATGCTGGACATTGTGAATTATCCGTTTTAGGGAGCATGGGTTATGTTGTCTTGCTCTAAAACATGTTGACATTTTTTCTTTTCTGGCAGACATTAAAACCTGTCAAATTATATTGATCCTGTCAGGAGTGTTTTTATTTTTGTAAAGACTGGTCTATTTCTGTTTTGGACCAAGTTCTAAGGTGTGCATCTTATTCTAGCATACGGTTATGTCAACTGAATGTTCATTGTCTTCAGCGTAGACTCTTGATTATAACTGGGATGGAGCTCCAGTGTCTCCTAACAGTGCAAAGTCACAAGCAGCATTGATTAGCTTTCATCCTGGTATGCAGGCCATCTTTGCCTGCTCCTCAGAATCTCACCCTCCCACACCATATGTCTACTCCCCCGCTTAGCTCTCTAGTGAGTCCCCATGATATTCCCCAACACCCACCCCATACAATTCTCTTCTTATGTATCCTGTTCTGAAAAGTACCCCTGTTTCTGCAGCCTGGGACTCCAATATCCACTTCTCAAGTCATCAAGACTGCTGCTCTTCTGGGTTCCACCTTCCTGATCTGGCAGAAAATACCATCAGGCAGAAAATCAGGGCATTTGTTGGACATACTTCATCTCTTTCCTTTCTCTCAAGGATTATATCTTGTACTGCCTGTTTGTCAATGCCTAAAAATAGCTGACTCACATATTTTGTCCAGTTCTGTAATTACTGGGAAAGCAAGTTCTATGCCAGTTACACTGTCATAGACAGAAGGAGAAATTTATGTATATTATTTCTAAATAATTTTGATTATTATTCTTAATATCCAAGTAGCTCTCTCTTCTTTTATTAAGGTTAACACCTTTGCAGGTGCCAATTCTTTCACAATTTTTTCCATGCCCATATAGTCTTTCTCTTTCTCATTTTTTTCTATTTTTAAATATTTTATTTATTTATTTGAGAGAGAGAGTGAGCATGAGTGGAAGGGGGGAAGGGTGGAGGGAGAAGCAGACTCCCTCTAAGCAGGGAGCCTGCTCTGGGGTTGGATTCTAGGACCCTGAGATCATGACCTGAGCCAAAGGCAGCCACCTAACCAACTGAGCCACTAGGTACACCTCTCTTTCTAATTCTTATGCCTATATAATCTTGATTTTACATAGTTTGAAAGTCATTATTTTGTAAAAATGGGTATATATCTATATATAGTTATTTGTATATGTATATATATTTATTTATGGGAATATATAATTTAAAATAATATGTGTATATAATTTAAAATCATATGTGTATATGTACATACTTGTTTTACATCTGTATTCATATACATATCTTTCTTTTATTATTTAATAATATATCTCTGTAAGTCAATTTGCATCCATTGAAATCATTCTAATGATATGAATGTATCAGAGATTTTCAACCTATTAATTTTTAAAAGAAATGATTAGGGAAACTGATTTACTCCTTTAATACATATATTTACTTGTAGTTTGTATATATTCTTCAGAGTTTGTTGTATGGGTTTGTGCTGTTTTCCTGTTTTTAAAACAGATGATATTTATTTATTTATTTTTTTAAAGATTTTATTTATTTATTTGACAGAGAGAGATCACAAGTAGGCAGAGAGGCAGGCAGACAGAGAGGGGGAAGCAGGCTCCCTGTTGAGCAGAAAGCCCGATGCGGGGCTCGATTCCAGGATCCTGAGATCATGACGTAAGCTGAAGGCAGAGACTTAACCCACTGAGCCACCCAGGTGCCCCTAAGACAGATGACATTTAATACTTTGTTTTCTTTTATTCTCTTTTGTGAATTTCTGGGAGGGGAGTTATGCAAATATATATTCTCTAGGCCTTGTTTCTCAGAAGTCCCAACACAATATTTTAATAAATTCCTATCCAACAAATGAATTAACAATTACTAAGCAAGTAAATACGATAAAATTTTAGTGGTTCAAGGGACTGTAATCAAATTTGCACTTTCTTAGCTACTGTTTTTCAGTTGTCTGGTTGTAAAGTGGTCATATTCATTGTGCTACTTTGTGTGTAATTAGCAAAATAATATAAAAAGCAAGAATCATTTGTAATGGCTTTGCCTAGTGATGATCATTCCATAATTTCTGAGTATTTATTCTAAGCATATATGGATATTTATGTATATACTTTATATGTATAACATAGTTTGAGAAATTTAATTAAATATCCTTTAAAAAATTTTTTTAATGATTGCATAAACCATTTTATGATGTACCTTATCTTAACCAATTCCTTGTTCTTGAATACTAAGTTTTGTTTTGTGTGTTTTTTTTCCCCCCACTATTTTAAACAACAGTGCAAGGAACATCCTTGTACATCAACCTCTGGCTACATATCCCAATCCTTATCCACTGTTACTGAATTCAGTAACATGGTATTGAATTTAGGAACCTAGGGCATCTCATTTGGATTTAAGGCTTGTCTGTGTCCCACATTTCAGGTGATCTTATAATTTTCAATTTAGTTTGAGCAAGTTGAAAAAGAAACATTTATAGAATGTTTTAAAAAATCTCCATTCCTTTGGAAGCCCGGAGGCTCCTTGAAAAGGAATTTGACTGTCCTGGCCAGCCCAGCATTTAATCCCAACCTGTCACCAGTTTCTATGAAGTGAGGTTTCTATTACTTCCCGGATTGCTCTAGTCTATCAGAGGTCACCATCTCCAATTTAGCCTAGATGTGGATGGGAAAATACCCTGTACAGCCCTAGCATCCAAAGAACATTGGTGTCAAATTCAATTACTAGAAAAGGAGGGCTACTTTTTTTTCCCCAAAGGTCTCTGAATCCATTTAAAAAGCTTCTCTGATTCCTAGCACTTGTGCTTATGGGGAATGCGTCTCCCACACAGTCCTTCCAACAGCTTTTTTGTAATTTCACATTGTCAACTGCTTTTGTGGTTGGAGTTTTCATTTATTGAAAAAAATCTCAAATGGAAGTACAGACAGTTTTGTCTTTACCGTATGTCTGAGTGTGCCTGAGTAGAGTGAATATTGTAGATACGTAATGACCCAAGATGATTTAATTTCACGTAGCTTTCCTTTTTGCAGATTCCCAAACATGTTGATTTTCCAAATGTAAGTATTAATTCTGGATGCTGGGACCACAGTTTCTGTTAACTGCCATGTGGTCCTCTATGGAATGGAAGTATTCTTAAAGTCTTTTTTCATTTTATTTCAAAATGATCTTTTGTAGAAATTCTCTACATTTCCTTTCTTTTGATTTGCAGAGCTTTTTCTTTTCTATGATTAAGGAATAAATTAATTCATTTTGAATTAAGGAAATGGCACGGCGTATTTTTTTTCTGTACTTGAGAAATTTGTTTTCACAATTGCATTTGAGTAGAACCACCTAACAGTCATGAAAGATTAGCAGTGTTTTCTCTCTCTGCTGTGCAGCTTTATAATTTGTCTGGAACAAAAATGAAACAAGAAATCCAGCTTTGCAGACTGTTTTGGGTATCACAGGATATTGCTGTAACTAGTGGGTCAGTCCAGGGTACATCAGTCTGCCATTTAAATTGTTAAGAACTATTTCCAGAGCAGATATGCTCTATGCTGCTGATTGAGCTTCCCTCTCATTCTTTTAACTTCAAATTTCATAATTAGAACGTGATGAACCATGGGATTCTCACAGAAGAAAGACATCTTCCTTTCTACTATTGTCTTTGAATGTGGAATAAATGGAATATTCTGCAGCCTGGCTAAATCTTCTGGTCCCTCTCACATTCTTACATTTCTGACCATTGCAATGGGACAAAGGTGACTACACAGATGGTGTCACCCCCAGACGAAACCTCGAAAGTTCAGGCTAAACTGTACTAGCCGGTAGCAGGCATTATAGAATTATTTTGGACGATACTATGCCAATATACTGGGGATGTTATTCTCGAAGAACAGCTGCCATTTTGTCTCTCCAAATATATTTTGCCTTCTCCTCCTTTTCTTTTTTAGAAAATTTTTAACAAGCATCCCTCATATTAAAACAACATTTTTAAGTCTCACAAACCAAATCTTCCGTTTTGCCCTGTGTGATTCTGCCTATGACAAGCCTTGCCGAGTAAAGAAGTCTCACTGGAGTCATTGAATGACGAGGGGAACTAGAAACCACATTTAGAGTTCACAGTAGCTAACCTCAACTGTGGTAATGCTATATTATTTGGGGGAGCCAAGTAATTCCCTTAGATATGAATCAGTTGAACGTTTAGGTACAGTGTGTGTATGTGTGAACATTTAAGTTTTTATTTCTCTGGGACACACGCATAGGAGTGTTTTCTGGGTTGTTGTGTGGTAAGCACATTTTAATTTTTATTTATTTATTTATTTATTTATTTTAAGATTTATTTATTTGATAGAGAGAGAGGAAACAAGGAAGGGCAGAGGGAGAGGGAAAGAAGTAGACTCCACTAAGCATGGAGCCTTGCCACAGGGCTCGATCACTTGCCGCTGAGATCATGACCTGAGGCGAAATCAAGAGTCGGACACTTAACTGACTGAACCACCCAGGTGCCCCCAACATGTTCTAGTTTTTAAAGAACTTGCCAAATTATTTTCCAAAGTAGCTGTGCCATTTGCATTCTTACTTACGTATGAGTGATCCAGTTCCTCTGTGTCCCCACCAGCATTTAGTGTTGTCCTTATTTGATTGTAGCTATTCTAATAGGTGTATGATGACAGCACATCACAGTTCTAATTTGCATTTTCTTGATGCCCGGTGATGTTGAACATCTTTTCTTGTGCCTACTCACTATTCATATATCTTCTCAGGTGACATGTCACTTCACAGGATTTACCCCTTTTCTAATTGGATTGTTTGTTTTGCTATTAATTTTCAGAATTTTTATAAATTATGAATGTGAGTCCTTTGTCACATATGTGGTGGCAGAAATATTCTTCCAGTCTGTAGCTTGTCTTTTCATCTCCTTAAAGGGGTCTTTCAAAGAACAGAAGTTTCTAATTTTGATGAACTACAACTTAGTGATTTGTTTTATGGATTGCACATTATGGTATTATATCTAAGAACTAAACAGCCCTAGGTCCCAAATATTTTATCTCATTTTTTTCTGAAGGTTTTATAGTTTTATATTTAAATGTATAACCAATTTTCAGTTAATTTTCATAGAAGATGAGGGGTTCATTAGTTCCCTAAGGATATCTAATGGCTCCAGCACCACATATTTCTTTTTATTTCTAATAGTGTTTATTTTTGACATCTGTGATTACTTCTTACTGTTACCAATGGTTTGTTAATTTTAATAGTCTTTTCAAATAAAAAAAATTTTTGCTGATCCTTCAGACATATTGGTTTCTAACTTGTTGTTATTAATTTTTTATTTCTACCTTTCATGTTTCTTTTAAGTTTGCTCAGCGGTTAGTTTTCTAACTTCTTATTTTGACTGTTTAGTTCATTGCATTTCTATGTTTTCTTTGTTTATATAAGACTAATACTTGCCTTCATGTACAGCTTTAGCTATATCCTATAAGCTTTGATATGAAGTTACAATATGTTTTATTATTTTTGTTGTTTTTCCACTTCAGGTATTTTACAAACTTTGCCTTATGATTTTTCCAGAAACCTATGAATAATTTAATAGTAACTTTAAAATTCTAATAGTAACTTTAAAATTCTAAGTGCATAAGTGTTTGGTTTCTAATTTTAATAAATGGTGGTCTTTATGAAACTAAAATTTGTAAGTATAAGAAATGTATAAACATAGATGTATTTCATAACGTGTTTTTGAGAGTAAATACAAAGAAAAAAGTCTGGAAGTTTATATATCAATGTGTTAATAGTAGTTATCCCCAACTGCTGGAATTTAAAAAAGGTTTATTTTGTGTTACTTACATTTTTTTGTTTCTTTCTGATTTTGAAATGTAAATTTGTATTTTTTTTTTTTTTACAGAAAAACAGAGTTTTTTTACATGTATTGGAGATAAAAAAGAGCCCAGGTGAATATAAACTATCTTTATATAAAAACCCATTTTTAATCCTCTCCAGATTTTAGAGTTCTGAATTTACTCATTGAGATACCAAAGTAAAAACAAAACAGAATTTAAAATCCCATTAGCTTCTTTGACATGGATTTTAAGGCAAATGTATAGTCAGTTATCATAAATTTTCTGTTTATGTTAGAAAAAAAATTTCTACAATGGTTGGCATCTGGAGAATTCCTTCTTTTGAGGTTTTTTTTTTTTTTTTTGGCTTTAACTTTATTTTATTTTACCTGCCATTTCAACATGTTTGTAGTTGAGGGATGGGAGTTGCGTCTACAATGTCATATTATGAAAGTTGGAGGTCTATGTTTTGTTTGTTTGCTTGTTGGATAATATATCTGAGTCTGTGCTGGATTATTATAACCTAGAATACAGAAATCAGGTTTTATTACTTATCTTTGTATTTCTAGACCCAGAACTGAGCATCTTATAGAAACGTAAAAATGTGTCACTAATGGGTGAATTTTGAAGTGCAAAGATACATAGTCAAAGATACTTTCAATTATAAGATAAATGAGTGTTGGGAAAGTAAGTTTATCACTTGACCATAGTCAGCACAGCTATTCTTGATGCTTGAAGGTTGTTGAGAGAATAGATCCTAAAAGTTCTCATCACAAAGAAAACAGCATTTTTTTTGTAATTGAATGAAGTGATGGATGTTAAATAAACTTATTGTAATTATTTTGCAATATGTGTAAATCGGGTCATTATGCGGTAGATCTTAAACTTATACATACTGTATGTCAGTTGTAGCTCAATAATACTGAAAAAAAGTAGAAAGTGCTATTTATAGAAATACTGTCTTTGGGACTTCCGGTTGGCTCAGTCGGTTAAGCGTTTGGCTTTGGCTCAGGTCATGATCCCAGGGTGCTGGGATCAAGTCCCACATCAGGATCCCTGCTCAGCAGAGAGTCTGCTCTGCTCATCACTCTCTCTGCTGCTGCTGTGCTCTCTCTCGCTCTCTCTCTCTCTCTCCCTCTGACAAATAAATAAAAAAAAAACCTTAAAAAAAAAAGGAAATGCTGTCTTTAATTACCTTCTTTCTGAACTGAAAGTAGATTCCTTGACAGAAAAGACTATGTCTTGGATCCTGTTACACTCTTAGCATATTGTTGGATGAATGAATGAATGGCGATTTGACTGTAATTTTGTTCAATGTTGTCATTTAAAACAGATGAATTTCCATTCTGCCTTTCCTTTGAAGGGAGGTAAAGAAAACCCTGGGAAATCAATACTTTGCTTTCTAATTGGCACTCTGATCTGTAAATCAGACTCATATCACTTTGCTCTTATCTTTTTCTATTCTAATCCCTCTTGTAACACTTTTCTTCACTCCTCCCTAATCAATAAGTAGGAAGATTTCTTTCCACCTGAACTCAAATGGACCAGGGCCGACAGAGAGGGTTTGATAGTCTTTTTTCAATGTTATACTTTGGAAATAAATATAAATCATTCATGTATTTTCTTTTTTCTTCCCTCCAAATCCCCACAGCCTTGAATGTCTTGAGACTCTGCACCAGCAGCTCAGTAGGGGGGCCCAGGGGGCCAATTTTGGTCTTCTTGTTATTTTCAGATTAATTTAAGTTTCCATTTTCACAGATACCTGCACTTCTTATTTTCCAAGCTCTGCTTTAGATCCACTTCTGAAAAAAAAAATTATGAATCAATATAAGACCCTCAAATTTTTCCTGTTTTAATAATTTCTTACTCTTTGAATTTGGCAGTGTGCTGACAAAGACAGTTTTCCTCTTTTAGTGGCATGTGCCTGAGGCAGATTGATACTTGGTGCTTATGCCCTCTGTTACACTCTAGTTGATTGACACATGGGTAGGATGAAGAAAAACTGCACTTTGTCTCATTGGTTCTTGCACTGGGTGAATACAGTCTTTTTTGGGCGGTGGGGGTTTCTGGCTTTCAAATATGTTTTTTTCACAGTTCGTGAATGTTCATTCTGACTAATGATTTCCCCCAATATCTTTATATTGCCCCATTATATAGACCTATGGATATATACACACCGATGGCTGACCCTAATGTCTTAAGACTATACCCAGGAGATTAATAATGTTTCAGTATTTCAGTGAGTAAATTTCCCTGGAATGGGTACAAGAGAGATCTGGCTGACATTAAACTCTGGTGGGTTAGACATGTATTTTTTATACTAATAACATATGTTCATCAGAGTTCCTTTTTCTTCAACAAATATAAACAGGTTTTTTTCTAATAAATAATTCATCCTTATTTGAGAAATTCAGAAAGTACAGAAAATATAAAGGAGGAATAAAAGGCTTTTTAAATTACAACACTTGGGGGTTAACTAACATTTTGGTCTCTGTTCTTCTAGGTTTTTTTTTTCCTTAACATTCATTCACTCAAACATAATATATATATGCTCACACATAAATATATGTTCTGATACTTTTTGTTCACAAAAAAAAATGATCATAATATGCATAGACTTTAACCTGCTTTTCCCAAGATGTTTCTTCAAAACATGAATCAATGTGCTCCTTTATAAAACAAATATTTTACCATTCGGCTTATCTAATATCAAAATACAGTTCCTGTCTAAGACTTTACTGTGTTTATTATATACAATTTTGTAATAGCCCTTTACTGAGGGAGTGCAAGCTACAGTTTGTAAATCTTTGAGTGAAAACCTCCAAAACCCATCATGGGAATATGAGGGTGAGCTAGAAAGAAAGCAAGATTATAAAAATCAAGAAAGGAGGAAGAGACTGTTATGCAGCCTGGGAAGCAGATAAGCAGGTGGGTCATGCTTTGAGAACCAAAAGATCTTAGTTCCTTTGGTTCTCAAAAAAACAAAAACAAAACAAAATAAGACAAAACAAACAACTTAGCTGACTGAACTCTATTTATGTTACCTCATAATGGCCAAGGGACACTATTTCAATGCTAATTTGCTTGACTTTCAAATTGTTCTACTATTTACTGTCTTAGAGAGTTCAGGTTGCTTTAACAAAATCCTATTGACTGGCTTAACAAAAGAAATGTATTTGCACACAGTCCTGGAGGTTGGGCAGCCTGAAATCAGGGTGCTGGAAGGATTAGGTTCTGGTGAGGGCTCTTTCTGGTTTGCGTACTTCCTGCATCCTCACATGGCAGAAAGAGAGAGTAAACTCTAGATTCTTCTTCTTCTAAGAACACCAATCCCATCATGGGAACTTTACCCTCATGATCTACGTAAACCTAATTATCTGCCAAGGGCCCCACCTCCAAATATCATCACACTGGGGATCAGAGCTTCAAGAATTAATTTCAGGGGGTGGAGGGACACAAACATTCAGCTCAGCATTTTCTTAACTTTTCAAAGGCCAGAACTCTATGGACACCTGTGAAACTAAATGGAAACTAATGTTCTTGTGAAGGAAACTCATCAATGCAACTTAGCTACTTCATTAGAAATAAAATGGAAAATTACCGATGAGAGCATTTTGATGTAGGCTTGATGCTGAGAAATAAAGCAAAGGAATAAAATTGCCACAGCATATCTTAGAGCCTTCTGAACACAACAAACCCTCTTAAAAAGCTAATAAGGTTGCTGGAGCAGGAGGCAATGATGTGGTCATAAAAACCGATTGGACAGAGAAAGGACTCAGCATTCAGCATTAATAGAAAGGTACGGTGAGGAGTGTCACAATTCCGTAACACTGAGCATATAATAGCAGAATCCCGAATCTATGTTTTCCAACTGACCTGTTTTCCAACTATGATTTCCAAAAGAGATCTGCTTCTGCTGTCTCTATAGGGAATAGCTCATTCCACACCTATAACAAGTAAAGAGCTCTGGAAAGCCTTGGAAACCCTGGCAAGTGTATCCAAGCAGTAGGCGCTTTCCTAATGGTGATGCACAAAACTGACTTATCAAATCAACCAGCGCTCTACCTATCTGTGTAATGCCCTCCCACCCACAGCACACTGCTTTGTAGTATACCCACCCACATTTGCTCCCACCACATCTCAGAATCAGTTGGATTTATGCCAAAGTGTTATTATCATAGTGTATCTTAATAAAATATTATGTGGTAAAATGAACTGTGAGAGGTATTATTGTGTCTACGAGGGCAAAATGAAATATTCGGTAAGGATTTGGTAAAGTTATTGCAACATTGCTGTTGTTTCAGGTGTGAATAAGATGGCTATAAGATATCAGGAAAGTTATGACAGAGCAACCCTCTCCCATATTGTTCCCCAGGTGTCTTAACATTTTCTCTCAACCTTAAAGAAGACAATCTCTACGACTTTGTATCATGAGTGTAAATCGTGCAAAAACAGACAAGCAAAATGGGGTGGAGCTCCAGTCACTGGTCACTCATTCTGAACACAAGGATTGACTACTGACCAATCAAAAAATTGGTGAGTGAATATTTCTAGTTAAAATAAATATTTAAAGTTTATGTATTATATATTTATAAAGTGTAAGTATATTTTACATATATTTTTACATGAATTACACTTTTTGCATGTAATTTAAAAACTGATTATCTGCTTTAATGAACTGCTTTGATTACATGACTATGAATACTCTACAGTATTTACAATCTGTGTGGGTCATCTATGAAACAGGCAGAATTTTCAGAGTGGTTCCTACAACACCATCTCCATTCCTAAGGCTAAGTGCTTACCTTGTTGCAGAAAAGGATGACGAGCCCTCAACTTATATTTGCACTAATAATAGGCCTGGCCATACCTGTAGGAGCTATATTTCAGTATTAAAAGAAAAAAACATGAGGGTATGTGATAGGGTGAGTGCTGTGAAGTGTGTAAACCTGGAGATTCACAGACCTGTACCCCTGGGGCTAATAATACATTATATGTTTATAAAAAAAATTAAAAATTTAAAAAAAGAAAGAAAAAAAAAGCCCATTGATACATGCCCACCAAAGGGAAGGAAAAAAATGCAAGAAGAATGAACCATTTGAAGAGTGAACAGGAATATAAGGATTAGAAATTAGACAGTAGGAAAAAATAAATTAGAAAAAAAGGATGTGGAAAAAATGATATAGAGGAGAGGCAAAGGAAATCTAACATTTCTGTAATCGGAATTTCCAAAGAAAAAAGTAAATACACAGAAACAGAACAAATGTTGAGGCTATAATGCATGACATTTTTCTTGAAATAGGCTTCAATGTATGTATTAAAAGTGAAAATTGACCCTAAACTGTTAACACTAACTCATAACATATCATAATATTTGATTTTAAAGATAAAGCAAGTATCTTTATAACATCCAGGTAGAAGGTAAGTATTTTTGAAGGAAAGCAAATCAAGTTGACATTAGGCTTCTCATAGCAATATTCCACAGCAAAAGTCATGGAGTAAAGCACAGATATCCAAGGGAAAAGTGTGTAAGCCAAACATTTCATATCTAGGTGAGTTGTTCTGTAGTTATAAAGACTCTAACAAACCATTTTGAAAATATCTTGTGATAATCTACTAGAGGATGAGTTTTGGGGAACCAAGAGGGATTGGGAAGATTTTAGAAAAAGGACTAGAGGTGAATATTAAATGTATTTAACTTTGAGACTCAGAATAAAGGGAGGTTATAGATTATTATAACAAAATAATAGATACATTTAATATGCCCTGCAATGTAGAAATAATATACCAACAAAAATGAGAGAAGGGGAAGCATAGGTAGAAGGTCATCTAAAAATCATTGCTTGTCCCTAGATGATCACTGAGTCAGAAATTACCCTTTGAAGCTGACAAATCAGGCAGTGAAAGGTTTCACTTTTTTAATAGTATGAAGGCAAATATAAAAGGCAATAATTGCATTGCTTACAATTAGTGGTGAAAGAAGAGAGTTTTTATTTATAATAGGAAATGAATACATAATGTCTAAAGCAAAGATGGAATTAAGGACATGATATAAATGTTTAATATAAAAGTAACTCCAATGGGGGCGCCTGGGTGGCTCAGTGGGTTAAAGCCTCTGCCTTCAGCTCATGACCCCAGGGTCCTGGGATCGAGCCCCACATCAGGCTCTCTGCTTGGCGGGGAGCGTGCTTCCCATCCCCTTCTCTCTGCCTGCCTCTCTGCCTACTTGTGATCTCTGTCCCTATATAAATAAATAAAATAAATAAATAAAATAAGATATTTTCAAATATCTGTCAAATAAATTCAATATTATTTGAATATATATTCAAATAAATAAATAAATAAAATATTATAAGATTTTATTTATTTATTTGACACAGAGAGAGAGAGAGAGAGAGTGAGAGCGCCTAAGTACTGGGAGCAGCAGAAGGAGAGGGAGAAGCAGGCTTCCTGCTGAGTAGGGAGCCCCATGTGGGGTTCGATCCCAGGACAGGATCAGGACCTGAGCCGAAGAGAGATGCTTAACTGACTGAGCCACCCAGGTGCCTCTAACTGTTTAAATATTAGAAAAATAACTGGCAATAGCAAACAAAAAGGAGCAAACAAAAAGATCACTTGCTGAAAATTATATGTATGTGTATATAAACACAATATGAATTGATATTACAGACTAGAAAACATACATATCTGTTTTAAGAGTAAATAAAAATAGACTTAACTGACCTATTAAAAGAAATCCAGAGTGGATTATCAAGCACACACAACTCTACACTGTATACAAAAAAGACACCTAAAAAGCAATTAAGAAAAGTTAAATAAAAGGACAGATGAAGTCATGCCAGGAAAATGTAAACGAAAATAGAAATAAGGGCACAATCTTAACATTGAACAAGGTAGAATTCGAGCCAAAGAACATTAATAATGACAGAAATGGAACTTTGTAATGCTCAAGGCTGTAATTCACGCTAGATGCGATAATTAAGGATATTTATGTAGCAAACAACAGTGGCAACTTTCATGCTGCAGAAACCACAGTGGGTCTAAAATGTTCACTGATACCTGGAGACTGACCTCATCTCTCCTAGAACAAGATCTATCGAATTGGCTCCCACTCCACAAAACGCACATTAGAGAAGACCCAAACAACATGTTAGCTCTTCCAGATGTATTTTAGATGCACAAATCTCCCTCCGCTAAGTGTTCATAGATCCTTCACAAAAACTGATGACCTATGACTTACACCACAAAGAAAATCTCAATAAATTCTAACAAAATACAAAGCAGCGTAGTCAAATTATCTGACAACAGTGCCGTGAATCTGCAATTCAATACGGGATAAGTCCCTTTCACTTGGAAATAAAAATAAGACTGTTAAATAATTCTTGGGTCAAACCGGGAATGCAAACCCGAACTGTAAGTGTTTAACATTGATGCAAACCTTTATCAGAATGTTGGGCTATAACTAAGTCATTGATAAGAAAAAAGCCATGACACCAGATACTTAGATCAATACAACATCGAACTATGAAAATGAACTGTGGCTCAAAAATTTGGAGAGAAGAAGCAAAGGGGGATAATTAACAAAGATACAGCCATACATCTATGAGTTAGAGTGCAGAAAACAGGATGTGTTCTTCATTGCTTCAGTATTTGTGATCAGTAAAGACTGGAAGCCACACGTCCAGGGAACAAAGTCAGTGGTTGCCCGCAAAGCCACACGAGGGACCGGGGACCAGAAAAGTGAGGACCTCTAGGCACAGGCATGCACTGCTGTTGTTAACTGCAAGACACGAGGTGCATAATGGCGTCATACGAAAGAGGAGAATACAGAAGTACATTTCCCTCTACTCGTTTCTGCATGAAGAAGCCTCGGAAGGACCACAGAGGAATGAACACAGATGATTCCCTGTCGAGGCGATCCTGATGGCACAGGGGGAATGAGGACAGGGGTTGGCCCGAGACTTTGCACTCAACAACGTTTTTTTAAGCATTTATATTTTGGGGACGATTTTCATATAGTAAAAAAAAAATTAAAAATGCGAATAAGACGCAGGCAAATAGGAGAAATATTTTTCTAAGTCTCTAGGCTGAGAAATAAGGAAGAGCTGGTTAGGAGGCTGAGTGACATCAGAGCCATCATTAACCTGTTGGCAGTGGTCGCAGACGGGAGAGACACAGATAAGATGCAAGAAAGCAAACTGCTCTCTTGACATGGTGAGCAACGTCAGTCAGCAGGGTCCGTGGCCCAGAGAGGACGTGTGCTCCTGGCAGGGGCACCAGGCTTTCAGCACCTGCACCTGTAGGAGCCTCTGGGGTCAGGGAGAGGGAGGCTGGTGGGCTCCTGCGGCTCAGGGCCCAATCCTCTTTCCCTCCGGGTCCGACATATGAGCAGGGGGTCCCTGCAGGGCTCAAGAAACCAGGCCTGGAGTTGGCTTCCCATTTCCTTATTGGAAGTGGCTTAAGGGATTTGCACGTTCAAGATGTCAATGAATATATTGTGTATTTAGAGAAGTTCATCCACGGACATGGGCACATGACTATGGAAGAGATTTTAATCACAGACTGGCAGTTTTTCTTTTTTTAGAAATTAGAATCTGTTTTCCTCACACAGTAGGAACACAAAATATCAAGGAACTCATGAAGCTCCTGAGTTTTATTTTTACACTCATAATTTTGAAAAGAGTCTTAACAGATTTAATCCAAATTTAGTGTTAAAAAAAAAAAAAAGAGGCTGCTCTGGGACTGCAACTATAAATGCCAACTTTCAATCCAGAGCAAATTTTTTACAGCTGAGCTGGCAGGTCTTTAAAGAGGTCTTGTCAAAACAGAAACCATCAAGAACCAAAAAAAAAAAAAAAAAAAAAAAAAAAAAAAATCTCACCTGCCTCACTGCTAATGCCCCTGGGTACAGAAATGAAGAGAAATGGCAATCCTGCACAATTAGAAGATACAGCTTCTGTGGCAGGTTAGATGTTTCCTTCTCTACCTGCTCCTTCTTTCCTTTCTTCTTTCCAGAAGGAAAGTACAAAGACCACAAAAGGAGTTAAGTCATCTTGTTAACATAAAATACCCAGTCGAGGTTTTGTTCCAAGAGGTGATTTATATTAATAAGAACTCCCCCCCCCCCCCCCATTTATTGATCCTGTAGGAGCTCGGCTCTGGACTCTCTGAATTGGAAACGTTGCCCAGGAACCTGCCACTTGGAGGGTGGAGGAGAGGCACAGAGTATTTGGGGCTGGGGTCTGGTGGGGCTGGGGGATGATGCTGAAGACAGAGATTAGAATGGAAAATCGAACTCCAGGATGCCTACCTTAAGTGGAAGCACCCCTGATGGAAAAGTAAAGAGCTGGCTTGGACTTTATTCTAGAGCCAACGATTCGGTGAGTGGCTCACAGAACACCTTGCTATGTGGAAATGGACTGTACCCCTAACGACCAAAGGCCTAATTTACATCACGCCACACTCCGGCACCAATCACTTCTGCAAGTCTCTGGACCATAACAGCTGTTCCTTGAGAGAGAAAGAACAGATGAATTGTCAGTCAAAAGGGTTTGCTTTTTAGGTGTTGAAAGCAAAGGAAAAGGAATCCATAAGTTTTGATAAATTTGGAGGGCGGTGGGGCCTGCCTCTTGCCTTAAAATTCCTCTTAAATCCTTTCTAGAATAAAGCATAAATCAACGAACTTAAACTTCTTCATAGCGCCTCCCAGTTTTGCTGGAAGCACGTCCCCCAAGCAAACAGAACAAATGAAAAGCAGAATGGTTACTATAAATGTATGTTAGTGACAGGGTGGTAGACAGTGAAAGGGTTGGGGGCTGAATTCCCAGATTCCTAACCTTCTCTGCTACTTTCTTTCTTTTTTTTTTTTTTTAAGATTTTATTTATTTATTTGACAGACAGAGATCACAAGTAGACAGAGAGGAGGCAGAGAGAGAAAGCAGTCTCCCTGCCAGGACGTCAGGAGCATGACCTGAGCCGAAGGCAGAGGCTTTAACCCACTGAGCCACCCAGGCACCCCTCTGCTACTTTCAAATACAGCCCCCCCCCCCCCCCCCAGCTGAAACAGCACGACTCTGTTCTCCTGGTTTCACTTGTGTGGTATCAAGTGCCCCGAGAAAGGACTTCCCCTCCCCATTCCCTGCGCTCTGCCTCCCCTCTGCACCCCCCTCTCCTCTCCAGCCTGATGTCTTTGTCCTCAAGCCTAGCCTTATCAGTGATAGGGGCCTCAGAAATGCGGTGCAGGAGGCCTGGGTGCCTGGAGCCTGTCAAACACGACCCATTCGTAAAAAGGACCCAGACAGCTCTTCCTGTCTCCTCTCGCTAAATGCCTGGCGTGGACTATCTGATTCCCACCCCCACTTGATTTGTCACCTCTCCAGCATTCCTGGGAAAAACCTGGTCCGCCCGCTTGTGTCAGGAGAGGAGGCCTTCCTATCTTGTGTTTTTTCCTGCTGATAGATCTCTCTCAATTTGGCTCTGTTTGCTTCCCTGCATCCCTGGGGCCTTTGGGGGGACATGGATTATCAAAACTCCAGCTTTCCTCATGCACTTAAAAAGAAAAGAAAAAAAAACCCATAGTAGCTACAAACAAACCAGGGAGACCTGGGAATTAAAAAACAAATCGACCGACAAGTGGCAGTTCTACTGGGATAGTAAAAAAAAAAAAGTGGAAAAAAAAAAAGTTCAGTCTCTTAATTCAACAAGCCCAGTTGAGGTTATTGTGAAAGTCACTGGCTGCTCCAGCTGTGACAGCACTGTGGACCAAACCAAATTATTATTCCCTTCTTGTTGAGTCTTTCTTATTGAAGTTTCTGGCTCTTTACTCTCTGGTGGTAAGACAGCAGCTACAATAACATCCTTTCCTGCTTAGCGAAGTAGTGGCATTCATTATGAGACGATTTTTTTTTTTCCTAAATAAAGTTTAGCACCTTCATCCTCCAGGAGCAAATGTTAGTGCAGTTAAGATGTGGGAACTTCCGAGGGAAAATTCTAAAATTTGTTCTTTTTGGGATTTACGCGTCAGCTGGTTCAGTCCCTTTCCGTTGGCTCTGTACCACTTGCTTTTTAATTCTGCTTTGAACACAGGCTACGAGAAGTGCTTATGTATTGGGATAATTCATATATAAGATACAACAAACAGTATCTTTTCCTTTTTGTTGTGACCCCCCTCTCAAATCACTGTCCGTGGTTCTACCACAGAGATCTTTTAAATACGGCTACTCTTCTTCCCCCGTTGATAACCTTCAGAGGCTCCGCATCAACTACAACAAACATGGCAAGTAGATTTCAACTTGTGTTCGGATACATTGGCGTTGACGTGCTGGAGTGCCATGCTCTGAAGGATTCGAGCGCTGCATCTCAGCTCTGTGGGAAGGCTGTGAACAGTTACCCACACGTTCCCTGCGCCTGGGAGGGAGGAGTAGAAATGTGTGGTGTAGGGGTGCCTGGGTGGCTCAGTGGTTTAAGCCTCTGCCTTCAGCTCAGGTCATGATCCCAGGGTCCTGGGATCGAGCCCCGCATCGGGCTCTCTGCTCAGCAGGGAGCCTGCTTCCTCCCTCTCTCTCCACCTGCCTCTGCCTACTTACGATTTCTGTCTGTCAAATAAATAAATAAAATCTTTAAAAAAAAAATGTGTGGTATAGGCGCCATGTTTTGTGTGCAAAGCCAAGTCTTTCGTTTGTTTGTTTATTTATTAAAAAAAAGTTTTTAATTAACATATAATATATTATTAGCCTCAGGGGTACAGCTCTGTGACTCATCAGGCTTACACATTTCACAGCACTCACCATAACACATACCCTCCCAAGTGTCCATAACCCAACCGCCCTCTCCTTACCCTCCCAACCCCCCTCCCCCCACAACCCTCAGTTTGTTTTGTGAGATTAAGAGTCTCTTAGGGTTTGTCTCCCTCCCTGGTCCCATCTTGTTTCATTTTTCCTTCCCTACCCCCTACGATACCCTCCCTGCTTCTCAAATTCTTCATATCAGAGAGATCATATGATAATTGTCTTTCTCTGATTGACTTATTTCGCTCAGCATAATACCCTCTAGTTCCATCCACGTTGTTGCAAATGGTAAGATTTCGTTTCCTTTGATGGCTGCATCGTATTCCATTGTATATATATGTCACATGTTCTTTATCCATTCATCTGTTGATGGACATCTAGGTTCTTTCCATAGTTTGGCTATTGTGGACATTGCTGCTATAAACATTCGGGTGCATGCGTACCTTCGGATCACTACATTTGTATCTTTAGGGTAAATACCCAGTAGTGTGATTGCTGGGTTGCAGGGTAGCTCTATTTTCAACTTTTTGAGGAACTTCCATATTGTTTTCCAGAGTGTCTGCACCAGCTTGCATTCCCAACAGTGTAGGAGGGTTCCCCTTTCTCCGCATCTCACCAACATCTGCTGTTTCCTGACTTGGTAATTTTAGCCATTCTGACTGGTGTGAAGTGATATCCCACTGTGGTTTTGATTTGTATTTCCCTGATGCCGAGTGATGTGGAGTACTTTTTCATGTGTCTGTTGGCCATCTGGATGTCTTCTTTGCAGAAATGTTTGTTCATGTCTTCTGCCCATTCCTTGATTGGATTATTTGTTCTTTAGGTGTTGAGTTTGATAAGGCTTTTGTGTCCCTCCTTTGCTGTTCAGCAATATAGAATTTCTTTTAGTTTCCTAAGGAGGACATGTATGTTTGTCTCCAGGTTTTTGCATGCACTGTCTCTCTACCTGGATCATTCTTTTTCCAACCTTTTCCCTCAGTTTACTAATATGTGAGTTTCAAGATTGGGCTAAGATTCATCTTCCTAGGGAAATCCTTTCACTGTTCTCCTTGATTGTAGACTAGGTCATATGCCTAGTGCTAATATTGCAAACTGTTATTTTTGCCTCTATACTTACATTTAACCCCCTGTATTATAATTATATGCAGCTCTTTGCTGCCTTCATGAGACTGTAAAGTCTCATTAATTACCTACTGTAATTGGCTGGTTGGCCCACAGTCATTGTTTATTGAAAAAAAATGAATGAATGTATGAATGAACGAATGGAATGTTTCTTATAAATGTGAAAACTAAAATAGAACTTACTGGTCTTTGCACTTTATAATACTCATGGATGCAAATGTAAAAAATTTCTAAAAAAATAACAAGGTACTGTTGGATAATGTAATTTTTCACATTTGCTGCCATATGCTCATTTAGTACATTGATTGAGGGTTAAATTCAAGGTTTTTGTTTTTGTTTTTTAAGATTTTATTTATTCATCTGACAGGCAGAGATCACAAGTAGGCAGAGAGGCAGGCAGAGAGAGAGAGGAGGAAGCAGACTCCCTGCTGAGCAGAGAGCCCAATGAGGGGCTCGATCCCAGAACCCTGGGATCATGACCTGAGCCGAAGGCAGAGGCTTAACCCACTGAGCCACCCAGGCGCCCCAAGGTTGTTTTTTTGTTGTTGTTGTTGTTTGGTTTTTTTGCAATACTCCTAGACTACTTTGGTGAAAACCAGCTGTCTATTGCCTGTTTTGCTGTTTCTCAAAATTTTATATATATGTTTTAGCTCTGACTGTTATAACAAAATACCATAGACTGAGTAGCTTAAACAACAGAAAGATTTTTCACAGTTCAGGGGCTGAGGAATCCATGTTCAAGGTGCTAGCAGATTCAGTTCCTGATAAGAGTGCTCTTCCTGGTTTGCAGACTGAGAGAGAGAGAGAGAGACGGGGCCAGAGGGGAGGGGGGAGAAAAGAGGGAGAGATAGAGAGACATCATGAGGGCTCTACCCTCATGACCTAATTATCTCCCAAAGACCTCCAAACACCATCACGGTGGTGGTTAGAACTTCAACATATGAATTTGGGGGGACATGATTCAGTCAAGAGAAATACATATATAGTTTTTTTTTTGTTTGTTTACCACATGCCATTACATATATAGTAAGTGGAAAGTAATCTCAATTCCTAGTGTTCTTTATTATATTTATTCACTCATCAAATAGTTACTGATCATGTATTATGTTTGATGTGCTAGGAATACAGTGGGGAAGCATCAAACACAATATACAACCTGATGCAGCTTGCAGCCTAACTTACGCCACCCCAATTTTCTACCTTCTGTTATCAGTTATCTTGGACCCATTGTATAGAGAAAGAGAGCCCAAGCAAGAATATATACTGAGAATGAACACCTTTCTCCAAGGGCTGAAGCAACCAGAGGTCGTAGTTTGGTGCAGCTTAATGGCAGATGACCCAAGTAGACTTTTGAGAATTCTGGACTATTCTGGACTAACTCACACCCCCATTAAGGCTCATTGGTCTTACCCAAAGTCACTCTTTTCCCCCACCACTTTACTTAAAAATAAAAAATAAAACTTGTTTGTGGTTAGAACACTTGACATGAGATCTTCCCTCTTAAAAAGTTCTCAAGTATACAATACGGTACTGTTAACTATAGGTCTATAGGTGCAAATCTCTAGACTTATTCATCTTGCCTAACTGAAACTTAATGTCCCTTATCAGTAACTCCTCATTTCCCTCTCCCTAAAGCCGCTGGCAACTACCATTCCACTGTTTGATTCTATGAATTTGACTATTTAGGCACCTCATATAAGTGCAATCATGTGACATTTTTTCTTTCTGTGGCTGGCTTATTTCAGCAAGAATAACGCCTTCAGGTTCATCCGTGTTATCACGTCTTGCAGAATTTCCTTCTTTTCTAAGGTTGAATAGTACTCCATTGTGTATATATGCCACATTTTCTTTATCAGTTCATCTGTTGGTGGACATTGAAGTTGTTTCCACAACTGGGCTATTGTGAATAATGCTGCCATGAACAAGGAAATACAAATATCTCTTTGATATCCTGATTTCAAGTTTTTTTGGTGAATACCCAGATGTAGGATTGCTGGATCATAGGGTGGTTCTATTTTTAATTTTTTCAGGAACCTCATACTATTTTCCACAGTGGCTGTACCATTTTGTATTCCCAATAATAGGTGCAGGAGTTCTAATTTGTATACATCCTCATCAACACTTGTTACCTTTTTTTAAAAAAATAATATCCAAAATGACATGTATGAGGTGACATCTCTATGGGGGTTTCAATTTGTATTTCCCTGATTAGTGACTTTGAGAGTTGTTGTTTTTTTTTTTTTTCATGTATCTGTGGGCCATTTGTATGTCTTCTTCAGGGAAATATCTATTCAAACTATCAGTTCATTTTAAAATCAAGTTATTAGTTTTGTTGCTAGTGAGTCTATAGGAGTTTCTTACATATTTTGGAGATTAAGCTCTTATCAGATATATGATTTATAAATATTTTCTCCCATTCTATAAATTGCCTTTTGTGGAAAGGCATCCTCTGTTCATGGATTGAAAGACTTCATGTTGTTAATATGTCCATTCTACCCAAAAAGATATACAGATTCTGTGCAGCCCCTATCAAAATCCCAATGGCAGTTTTTATGAAATAGAAAAATAATTCTTTAACTCATAGAGAACCATAAAAGGACTACAATTAGCCAAATAATCTAGAGAAAGAAGAACAAACCTAGAGGAATCAATTTCCTCATTTCAAAGTATATTAGAAGTGTTTAATACTCAAAACAGTATGGCACTGGCATAAAGTCAGACATATAGACCAATGGGACAGAATAGAGAGCCCAGAAATAAATCCACACATGTATGGCCAACTGATCTTTTACCAGGGTGCCAAGAACATATCATGGGGATAGAAGAGTCTCTTTATTTAAAAAAAAAAAAAGAATGAAATTGGACCCTTATCTTACACCAACTATAAAAAAATTAACCTCTGAATGGATTAAAGACTTAAGCATAAGACCTAAAATCATAAAACTCCTAAAACACAAAGGGGAAAGTCTTTTTGATATTGGCATTGGCCATGATTTCATGGATATGGCACCAAAAACATAGGCAACAAAAACAAAAACAAAAAAAGTGGGACTACATCCAACTAAAAAGATTCTGTCCAGAGAAAGAAACCATCAACGGAGTGAAGTGATCCAATTAAGTCTTATCCTGAGGTACTTGTTCTAAGAGGGTGAAGTAAGTCTATGGCTGTGGTTAGTTCTTGCTATTGTGACAATGACTTTAACATTTATATTTTTGCAATTCATTCTCAAGATAACTTAGGGAGCAAAGTTATTACACTCTTTATGGATGAAGAAATGAAGGATCAGAAGTTTGTGCTATTTTCCCAAGATATCCCAATGTGAGGAACCACCAGGGTCTTGTCAGGACTTCCAGTCATGAGTGCATCCTAGTACCCCTCCACCCCACAAGTCATGCACTGGATCAGCCCGTCTTGGGTCCTCTTTTTCTAGGATAGGGATGTTGAAGGGGTGGCCCAGAAACACTGCTTGGGTGACACTGGTAGTACAGGCCACCTCCTCACCTCTGGTGTGACCTGCTGGCTCAGCATTGGGGTAGGGAAGTGACATGGTGCCCAGGGGTACCTCTGAGCTTATTAAATACTCATCACATTTCCTGTGGGAATTCTGACTCATCTAAGCAATAGATCAATAGTAGAAAGGATAGAGCAGTGCTACCTTCATTCTCAAGCCAGACTACTGTGCTGAGCTTAAAACTCATTGTTTTTTACTCACAGCGAATTTTATCTACCTTCCTTCTCCTCTCCCTCGTGTCCTTGCAACCAAAGGTATTGTAATACGTACACTGTCTTCTCTTACCAGGTTCTCCACTCTGAGCCTTGTCTTGTCTTTACCAATCTCTCTTCCCATTAAAAAAAAAATACTTCCTTCCAAGTGAAAATTAATATGTACAGTTCCCCTGAGAGAAATTCCTCTCTTGCCTAGATAGCTGTGTTTTTCCTGAACAATCAGCCTGTTTTTGTCTCGTGAAAACTGAATCGTGTAACTGATTAAGTTTCCCTAGTCAAGCTGGCTGGAAAGGTGAGAATCAAGTTCATGAATTTCCCATTGCAAGTACCAATTCTCTATCATGGGTGTTTTTATGTATTAACCTCATTTTTGGGTAATCTTATTATCTCTACCCTTGTTTTACTTTCTTTTTTCCACTTATTTTAAATCATGCTCTCTTGGTATAATATATGCATCTCTCTAGGCTACCTATTAATTCATAGGCCAAATTGGAAAAGGCTTAGCTCAGAGAGGTCCATTTCTTGCAGAAGTGTGGATCTGCTATAAGAGGATGTGCTCTTCAAGGGCCAGTTGGAATCTGCTTCCTCATGAAGATATGCAGGGCGATATTTCCATTATGTAGGAGACAACTTTCTCTCTTGGCCTTTATTTGACCCTGGCTTATAGGTGAGCCCCTGTCTGTTGGATGCCCTACCCAAGCTTGGATTTAATTCATCTGTCCATTTGTTAATTAATTTACTTTTTCATTATACCCATGTCTTCTTCATTCCTTCCTTTATTCAATGTTCATTGAGTGTCTTCAAAGTACTACACACTGCTCAAGGCTCTGTGGGGGAACAAATAGGAAACTATGTGTTTATCTCTCCATTTGCTATAGGAGACATGTGTGAATACACATGATGATTGCATAAACATGGATTAAACTCTGTTCAGGACAAGTATATGTCCAATCTCAGAGAAAATCATTTGAAGAAGGGTTCTTATAGGAGGTAACATTATAGAGCTTTGCCTAAAATGTGAGGAAGAGTTTAAGTGGGGGAGGCAGGGGGCAGTCTGGGGGAAGCTCTTCTGGTGTAGGAAACAGCATGTGCAAAGAATATGGATGTTTGAAAGTGGGTCTGTTCAGGGAACACTGGAATAGGGTTCACCACAGGGTTGTTGGAAAACAAGTCTAGAAAAGCAAGCAGGTGTCAAATAAAGAAAGGTCTGGTCTCCAAGTGAAATTCAGTCTTCCTTTCATTTAAACTTGACCCCATTGATGAGAGACCTTCCTAATTCTAGTATACTAATTTTAATGGTTCTCATTAATTATTAATTGATAAAAATTAACAACCAGTGGTCTCTGAGTCGATTTTTGTTCTTTGGTACTTATAACCCTCACTGCAATTCAACAAGAAAATAACATTAAAGCAGCTACCTTGTTACTTATTAACTCATTACTGTTAGAATTGATTTGAGTCCAGAGTAGTAGCAGAAAAGATTCACCAAAGTGAATCTAGTCTCTGAGTCTCATCCCAACAAGGACTGTATACATTTAAAATTTCCTTCTTAAGAAAAAGCAGCTACTGCTTTTTACTCTCCTGGGATGCTACAATACCTCTCAATGTACCTTTGACGACAAGCAAAACTTCACATTTTTTTTTCCCTCGGAAAAAAAAAAAAATAAGGTAAATCATGGCATGAATGAAAATCTTAAAGACTATGAGATTTGTTTTGTTGCTATTAATTGTCCCCAACTTTTTTCTTTGGCATGAAGACATTAGGTAGGATGCAATATTTCATTTAAAATTAAATGCCAGTTGTTTTGCTTGATGTAAAGGTATAATGACTCCAGGACCCATGGAAGATTTCCAGTCTGAGCTCTGAGTCTGTGGTTTCTCATTCAGTTTTTAGGCTCTCCACAAAAACATTTTTGTGAAGAAAAGTATCTTCAGCAAAGGAACATGGAGGAACGCCAGGCACTTAGCTGATCTCTGTAAATTGGCAGGCTTGGAAAAACATCTTCCAACTGATTTTCAGACATAATGTTAGCAACCAACAAATATTTTCTGAGCATTGCACACACACATTAAGGATGTCTTTGAAATAAAATGTTGGAAAAAAAAAAAAAAAGATGTGCTCTTAAGGGCGATGTTGGACCCTGCATCTTCATGGAGATGTAATGTGCCTATTTCCAATCTCTAATACAGCCTTGTGAAAACACCATGAACCTTTGGGGAAAAATAGTATAAATCAAACGAACATATCCCTTTGTGTAGGCTCAAAGAGAATGACACAATTTAAACGATAGATCAATATTAAAGAAAATAGGCTCCCACTTTTGGGCATGTGAGCGTGCGCATTTGTGGGTATCTTTTTGGAGACCGGAAATGGAGGTAGTTAAAGGGCTGAATTAAAAACAATGTGAGGGGTTAACCTTTTTATGATACTCTGCAATGCTCGATTTTATCCCTCCTTATCTTGCTCCACCATTTAAAGTACATTCTGAGTTTGAAAAGGAATGAAAACACCTAATGTGCCCATAGTATCCTAAGATGTCAGTAAGTATAGCTCTCTTACAGGTCACTTGGACCCAGGCCTCATCATGGATTACTCTGTTTTCTTTAAAATTGCAGTGGATGTGGGTTTAAATTACTACAGGAAAGACATTTGGCTCTCACCTTCCAAGGACACCTGACAAGTCTCGTGCCTGACATCCAGCGAAGAAACAGAAGCCAGTGGTGGTAGGGATCAGGGGTGTGTGATCTTTGGACAGATTTTGCTGCAGGGGTGCTGCAGACCCAGCCAGTGTGCACTTCTAGGGACCCCTTTTTTCCTCCTCTTCATTTTTAACAATTATGGAGTCGGTGATTCCTTTTGATTTGTGTTATCGGGAATTACAGAACTGTTTCTCTTTCTTCAGTTGAGACCTGGCAGAAAGAGGAGTCATACTTTTTGGAGTAGATGGAGAATTAACGGAGTTGACTTGATACCTGCCTGTTTGGAAGTTAAAATCAGGCTTGGACTGACCTTGTAAACTTTCCTTCCTTGGGTGAAGACTTCATGGTCTAGGTTTGCACACGTGTGTGTGCGTGTCGAAACTCTTGTCAGGGAAGAGCCCCTGAGAGCGGCCTCAGCTTCCTTTTGTGCGGAGCGTGGTCACACCCAGTGGCCAGTTGGGTTAATCGCACATGTGTATTCCCCAGGGATACCTGAGAAAGAGCCGCTGGCCTCAGTCCCTTCCCAGAGTGGATGTCAGAGGCTCATTTGGATAATAGCAGAACCGCCTTGTTCCTTTCCTTTGTTCCAAAATGCAGTGCCCGGGTAGGAAAAGGCCCCACACCATTCATGATGCTAATAATGGCAGCTTTAGCAGTCACTGGTCTCCCACCGTGTCTGTCATTCTTAAAATTAGGACCCATGACTATAATGAGATGGATTTTCACAGGAACATTTAAGGGCAGACTGAGACAAGGAGGTATTGCTTTTTATTCTTATTTCCCTTTATTTATGCATAATTTAAACATTTTGAACGTTAACTGTTCTTTTCATTTTGTTTTATTTTTGAATCGAGGGGAGCAATATCAGGTAATGTAACCAAAAAAAAAAAAAAAAGGCCATCTTTTTAGAATGCAAATCAGGACAGAAACCCTATTTATAAATTTTTAAGAACTGTAGGAAACAACTCCAAACTGCAGCATCCCTATTAGCATCACAATGACACTTTCTTGCCTGCTTGCTTTCAAAAACTCTCCGGAGTAGACACTCTTGTCACTCAGGGGCAGGTATGACTCATAGACAGAAGCACAGGAGTTGTGCTTGCAACTCATGCTTTCCTGTTAGGCTGATCATCACAAAGTAGAATTTGTGTCCATGGGAGATGTTTCACCGTGAAAATGCAGCCCATTTCTTTGCAGGAGAGGGCCAAACTGGCTAGTTTCTCTGGACCATGGATATAATTTTCATGATCTGTATAGTTTTTTCAGAGCCTTCTACAGTCCCAGATTCTCACACCAGCTCTGATATTCATACAACTTAGAGCTTAAGTCAAACATCGCTTTTTTTAAAATTTCATTTCTTTTCAGCGTAACAGAATTCATAGTTTTACAACACACCCAGTGCTCCATGCAATGCGTGCCCTCCATAATACCCACCACCAGGCTCCCCCAATCTCCTACCCCCCACCCCTTCAAAACCCTCAGGTTGTTTTTCAGAGTCCATAGTCTCTCATGGTTCATCTCCCCCTCCAATTTCCCTCAACTCCCTTCTCCTCTCCATCTCCCCATGTCCTCCGTGTTATTTGTTATGCTCCGCAAAAAAGTGAAACCATATCATAATTGACTCTCTCTGCTTGACTTAGTTCACTCAGCATAATCTCTTCCAGTCCCATCCATGTTGCTACAAAAGTTGGGTATTCATCCTTTCTGATGGAGGCATAATACTCCATAGTGTATATGGACCACATCTTCCTTATCCTTTCGTCCGTGGAAGGGCATCTTGGTTCTTTCCACAGTTTGGCGACCGTAGCCATTGCTGCTATAAACATTGGGGTACAGATGGCCCTTCTTTTCACCACATCTGTATCTTTGGGGTAAATACCCAGTAGCGCAATTGCAGGGTCATAGGGAAGCTCTATTTTTAACTTCTTGAGGAATCTCCACACTGTTCTCCAGAGTGGCTGCACCAACTTGCATTCCCACCAACAGTGTAAGAG
>PISX010005913.1:0-102698 GCA_004024625.1 Mellivora capensis
TTGTTTTGTGAGATTAAGAGTCACTTATGGTTTGTCTCCCTCCCAATCCCATCTTGTTTCTTTTCTTCTTTTTCTGCCCCCCTAGTCCCCCATGTTGCATCTCCACTTCCTCATATCAGGGATATCATATGATAGTTGTCTTTCTCTGATTGACTTATTTCACTAAGCACGATACCCTCTAGTTCCATCCACGTCGTTGTGAATGGCAAGATTTCATTTCTTTTGATGGCTGCATAGTATTCCATTGTGTATATATACCACATCTTCTTTATCCATTCATCTGCTGATGGACATCTAGGTTCTTTCCATAGTTTGGCTATTGTAGACATTGCTGCTATAAACATTCGGGTGCACGTGCCCCTTCGGATCACTACGTTTGTATCTTTAGGGTAAATACGCAGTAGTGCAATTGCTGGGTCATAGGGTAGTTCTATTTTCAACTTTCTGAGGAACCTCCACGCTGTTTTCCAGAGCGGTTGCACCAGCTTGCATTCCCACCAACAGTGTAGGAGGGTTCCCGTTTCTCCACATCCTCGCCAGCATCCGTCATTTCCTGACTTGTTAATTTTAGCCATTCTGACTGGTGTGAGGTGGTATCACCGTCTCTACTCTTACGGCTCCTTCCATGGGAAGACTCACTTATCAGACTGTTCAAAGCTCAGGATATTCACTGGGTCCCCTCCACAATGCCTTAGGGGCAGAAGTCTTCCTCTGGAGGTGCCTGGGTGGCCCAGCTGGATAAGCGTCTAACTCATGGTTTGAGCTCATGTTGTGATCTCAGGGTCATGAGATCGAGTCCCATGTCGGACTCCACACTCAGCTCTGAGTATGCTTCAGTTTCTCTCTCCTACTCCCTCTGCCCATCCCACTCATGCTTTCTCTCTCTAATAATAAATCTTTTTTTTTTAAAGTCTTCTTCTGGCATTAGGCTTCCAGGTACAACTAGGTCAGAGAGTGCCTGCTTCCCATGGGAAGGCCCAGCCGTGCCCTCTCTGTTCCATCCTGTCCCTCCACAACCCTGTCGGTAAGCTGTCTGCTTCTTTAATCTCTAAAACATATGCCCCTTCCTTTCTTCAACATCCCCAAGTTCCTGTACACCAAGCCCACTTCAGAGAAGTTAAATGGAAAACTACTAACTTCTCATCAAGAGTTGAGGTGATGATGAGGTACGTTCATTTTTTTAAAAAGATTTTATTTATTTATTTGACAGAGATAGTGAGAGAGCACAAAGAGTGGGCACAGTAGAGGGAGAGGGAGAAGCAGGCTGATATGGGGTTCCATCCCAGGGCCCTGGGATCATGACCTGAGCCAAAGGCAGATGCTTAACCACCTCAGCTACCCAGGTGCCCTCTTTTTTTCTTATTTATTTACTTATTTACTTATTTATTTATTTATCAGAGACAGAATGTACACAAGCAAGAGGAGTAGCAGGCAGAGTGAGAGGCAGACTCCCCGCTGAGCAAGAAGCCCCATGTGGGAATTGATCCCAGGAACCCAGGATCATGACCTGAGCTGAAGGCAGACTGAGCCACCCAGACGTCCTGTTGAGGTACATTCTTAGAAACCAATACTTCTGGGTGGGACATGTTCCCTGCAATACCCTTGGGTGGAAGGAAGTCACAAAGCACCAAGATAGTAGCACATTTTCCAAGCCTCAAACTGGAAAATCTAGGAATGATGCCCCAGAATGTCTGGGATTTTTCTTGGTTTAACTTGGGCTATCAGTGAGGCTGCCTTCTCAAACCCTATGGTCAGAGCAGAAATAAACTGCCGAGCACGTGGTCATCACACTGCCCTGGAAGGCAGAGCCTTGTGAAGCCTGCTGTGGCTCTCCTGTGCATGTTGCTGAGGACTGAGCTTGGGGCCTCCATGAGACACAGAAAAAGCATGGCCTCCTTTGGGGAATTGTCCTATTCCCCCCCACCCCCCGGTAGATGATGAGAAGTTAGAAGCACACAACTGATAGCTTCCCTCTTTGCCTGGACTATCTGAAAGCTCAGAATCAAATCTGAGCTCAACTCTAGGAAGCTGGGAGCCTGGCTGCAAGCTGGGGAGCTTGGGGTTAGGTGGGAGGACGCAGGGAAGCAGAAAGTAGGG
Source organism: Mellivora capensis (assembly GCA_004024625.1). Taxonomy (NCBI): domain Eukaryota; kingdom Metazoa; phylum Chordata; class Mammalia; order Carnivora; family Mustelidae; genus Mellivora; species Mellivora capensis. Next base: position 2,098 of record PISX010005913.1, read on the forward strand.
GAGAGAAGCAGTGCATCACAGGCCACAATTCCTGTTCTGGATTTCAGACTAGAGAGCAGGCCAATCCCACACAGGGCTGACAACTGTCTCCAGAGGTACAGTGACCTCCAGGGGGACAGCAACATGCTCTCTACCTTGGCAACAGCCTCCTGGTCCCCTGACCCTCCAAGTCTCCCCACAGCAGCAGAATAATCTTCTAATCCATATTGGACTGGCTCCTGAGAGTCCCTGGTTTGCAATTTTGCTCCCAAGACAAAATCCAAGGCCCTGGCCCTAGTCCCCACCTGGCCCCCACCACCCTACCCCTGTACCACATGCCGCTTTCTGCCCCTCATGCTTACCAGCCCCATGGGGCATCTTTTGGTTATTGGACCACAGTCTTTCCAGCCTCAAACCTTTGTATAGGTTGTTCCTGCTTCATGGAACACTATTCCCACCACACTTCCCTTTCTTGAGCTCAAAGGTGCCTCCTCAGAGAGACATTCCCTGACCGCCCCCCCATCTAGATGAGGTCCCACTCTTTACCCTTTGGTCTTTCTCTTCAGAGCACCCATCACACTCTGTGATGCTTGCTAGTGACACACCATTTGTATTGATAGAATCATGTTGCCCACATCTGTCTCTTTTGCCATAGGGTAAATTCTGGGGAGCAGGTTTGTCTTTGTCGTGGCTGTGTCCCAGCACTTAGCCCAGTACCTAGCGCAGAAGAGGTGCTCGATACACGCCTGCTGAGTGAAACCACTCAATCAGTCAGCAAGTGTCGGCACGTGCAGAGCAAAGGGCACAGACTCCAGAGGACTGTCTACACCCGCAAAGAGCAGGGAGCAGGGAATGTGGCTGAGCTACGTCATCAGAGTATGTTCCTCAGTGTCTCTCTGCCTCGGTTTCCTGATCTGCCGCATGAAGATTGTACTGCAGGCGTCCTCCGTGTCACAGAGCCACTGTGAGCTAGACTCCTATGTAACCCCGTGTTGGGGTTTTCAATTAGCGTTTCCTTTATCTTAAGTTACGCATCACTCCGCCAGCCCCCTCACAAGCTGTGGCACGTGTCAGCAGGACGCGGGTCTGTTTAATCCTCCTCTCCACTCTCCTTCTCTGAGGAGGCCCTGAGCTCCCGGGCAGAGGAGGCCCACGACCATGTGTGGGCAGCAAGGCTGGCGGTGGCCGTCACCATCCAGACCTCCTCACCAGGAGCCCCCAGCTTGCTCTGTGCATGAGGGGAGCTGGGGGCATCACCAGACTTCCAAGACCTTGCAGCTCCAGTGACCCAGGCTGGCCCCCCTGGTGAGAGTCCCTGGGGGGGGGGCATTTCCCTGGAGTGTCCCTTCCACCTTGCAATATTAAGGGTCTCCTTTTGTTGGCTCCCCTATTCTTTCCCCTCCTCCCACCAGACCCCTCTTGCTTTTTTTTTTTTTTTTTAGATTTTATTTATTTATTTGACAGACAGAAATCACAAGTAGGCAGAGAGGCAGGCACAGAGAGGGGGGAGGCAGGCTCCCTGCCGAGCAGAGAGCCCAATGTGGGGCTCGATCCCAGGACCCTGGGATCATGACCTGAGCGGAAGGCAGAGGCTTTAACCCACTGAGCCACCCAGGCGCCCCCTCTCTTGCTCTTCTTAACTTAGAATCATTCTTTCAGGTTGGAAGAGCCTTGACATTTAGCTCATCAAGTCATCAGTGGATTCATAAACTTCTAACACAGAATACATGAATAAGGATAGCGTCTACTTACATGCCTCTGGCAACAGGAAGCTTGCTACTTCACAAGGAGGCCCACTCCGCTGGTTGGAAAGCTTGAGCTGTCAGAAAGTTCAGCCAGCCTGCCTCTTTCCCTGCTCACATTCCCAAGTCTTCCCTTATTCAGACCAAATAGCCCTAATCTCTTAGTCATCCCTCCTAGGAAAGAATTTCCAATTGTCTCTCCTGAACACTCCCTACTTCATCTGCAAAGGAAGAGCGTGGCCCAGAGCACAGCCTCTCGAGGGGAGGACCAAGGCAAGTGGAGCAGAAACAGAAGCAGGTCACAGTAGAACAGCAGTCACTGCCCTCGGACTTCTGCTCATCCTTCCACTGGCTCCCGTGGCAGCCCCTCTGCTTTCTAACTCATGCTCGCCTCCCAGGATGAGTACACGGAAGCCCCAGGTGTGTTCCCAGGAAACCGCCCACCTCTACGAATCAGTGGGGCCGCCTGACTGGGCTGCACCTGGGACAGCCCCGGTGGCCACCAGCCCGGACCCCAGAGCCAGGGATCTGGTGTCCGACTTTGGCCCATACCTGTGGCGGGGTCCCTGCTAACCTCCCTCAGCCCCAGCCACCCCGCCTAGGCGGTAGGGATAGGAGTGTGGCTGGGGCTTTGTAACGTGATGGGCCAAGAGGCTGCTCCTTAGAACAGAGCCAGGCACATGGGAGGCAGTGAAGGCACCGTCGCTCCAACAATCACTATGGTAATGACTAGAACCTGAGGCTTTCATGAACTCACACACGAAGCAAGTCCATGTGGACTAAAGGGGGTCAGTGAAGGCCTCCCGGGGCAGGCAGGACTCCTGGTGGGCCTGGCCCGGGTAAATGTAGAAACAGACTGAAGGAAAACAGTGAGCAGGAGCTTGGAGCGAGAACAACCACCATAAGACAGTCACGTAACCACGGCAGCCTCCACCCTCCAGGCTGGCAGCCATCCCCGCTGTTCATGCGCTCAGCCACACGCACACACCAGCCCACGGTCCGAGGCCCCCTCACACGGAGGAGGGGCCCAGGCCACGGGGGCTGTGGGAGATCAGGCCTGGCCACAGCCAGAGCATCCCGCGGTCCGGCAGGGGGATGTGCGGCAGTGGTGAAGGGCCGTGATGGGGATGAAGGGCTGGGGCTGAGGTCTCAAGTGGGAGAAAACTTAAGTGAGGATGGGCTTTAGGAAGAGAGATCCAACTGAAGTGACAGGGACAGGGCAAAAGGCAGGAGGCCCCGTGAAGGAAGCTTCCAGGTGAGCACAATGGTCCAGGCCACAGATGCTGAGCTTTTCAGGACACACCCCCAAAGGGGAAGACAGACTTCCTCACCTCCACGTTCCTCTGGGGTCTGCTCACCTCCTACTTCTCCAGCCCCACTGTCCCTGACTGCCTTTCACTCCTCCTCCATCTCAGCCTCCCAGACCGTCTCCCAGTTCCCTGCTGTACTTTTGCCCACATTGTTCCTTCCACCCAGAATGCCCCTCCAGCCAGCTCCACCATCTCCACAGATCTGGATTCTGCCCATCCCACAAGGTACAGCACAAAGGGCACCTCCTCCAGGAAGCCTTCCCCCTTCCTCAGCCCACTTCACACTCATCTCCTCACTCTCCTTTTCCTGCCCCACCTCCTTCTGCTGGGCCCAGACCCACTACCCAGGAAAATGAGCTCCTTGAAGCAAGGAAGCATGCCCCACAATTCATCTTTCTCCCCACCATCCCAGCCCTTTTTCTGACTCAGGTAGGAGTTCAGACCATCCCTGATGACCAAGCTCAGTTATGCTCAAAACCACAAACCAGCCCCTTTCCAGGAGTAGGACACCCACAGGAACAGGCCGTGTTCAGCCCAGGCCCACCAGCCTGGAGAGATGCCACCATTCAGAGGGCAAAGCAGCACAAGCAAGCGGGAGGCATTTCTGGTGGCTTTCTCTTTTAGACAAGGGCCAAGCCTTCTCCCAGTTTAACCCCCATGACCTTTGAACTTCCCAGGAGGTCAGCAGCATGTCCCTTTCCCCAGCTGTCTTTCTGTCTCTGGCCCGATGGGAGGGAGGGCCCTGGGCCGGTTCCATTTTGCGCCCGTATTGATCTGTTGGCAGCAATGGGCTGGATAATTAGCCAGGAATTAGGGTTTCTATTACAGCCAGGAGGCTGCTCCAGCTGATTTATCACCTGAATAATTTACTGTGATTGAAAGGAAATTAAAATGAACTCCATTTGACAACTGTGAGCTTTTATGGGCTTTAGTGAAGGCTCAAAAGCCAGATTAATAGCCTGGTGTTGGTTAATAGTCTGCCGAGAGTAAATACGGCAGCCTGTGCTCGCCTCAGCCTTCCTGTCGAGGCCAGAGAGAGAGCGGCTCCCACCAGCAGCACGACCGGGACAGCGTCACCGCGAGCTTTACCGAAGCAGACTCCGCTGTTCCGAACATGCACGCCACCAGCACTTGTTTCTTTCCTTTCTTTGTTTCCCCCTCTTCAGGTTGATGTTTACTCCCTCCACGAGTGGGGAAAACAGAATTGCGTCTTCAATAACCACGTCAAGAAGGAAGTGTTTGATTGACCTGGAAGTGTGTATGCAGGACACCCAGGGCCAAGGGTTTACTCAGTGCCCATATAAAAGCAAGAAGCCAGGCCGACCTGTCCAGGGCAGATCTCGGTGGAAAGAGCAGCTGGGTAGGAGTGGGCGTGACTGGCAGGACTCCCACCTGGCCTGGAGGAGGAATGTTCTTCCCGAGAGTGGGTGAGCTGGGTCATTGAGGGGGATTTGACCACCCAAGCCCATGGAGAAATTCTGAGGATTCTGGAATAACAGACTCTGGCTGCAAAGGGCCAGTTCTGAGAACCAGCCAGTTGGAAAAGGTTCCCAGAATCTTTCTCCTGAAAGGGGGCCCACGCAACCATCCAGCACAAGATGAGGACAGAAGACCCTGAAATCAAATTCCAGCTCTGTGGCCTCTGCAAGTCCTGGAAGCTCCCTGGGCTGAACACAGGTTGAACAGTTTGGGGGGGGAAAATGTTCAGTCTGTAAAACGGGGCTCTACCAATCTTACCCACACTGTTTCGTGGGCATTTAAATCACGAGTCGAAGGAAGGGAGAGTGGACGTGAAGGCCCTTTGTGACCTGCACCATACCACACGCAGGTGAGGAAGACCACTGTTGTCCAGCTGCTGCTGTGCAAAATCTCCACCACTGCCCCTGCAGGTATGGAAACTTCCAGAGAAAAAGCATCCTGCCCAACAGGGCAGAGCCGGGACTCAGCTGGACTCAAATCAAACTCCCTCAACCCCAAGGCCAGGAAAAGCTCCTTCTTTCCCACAGGCTGCTCAGTGAAACGGACAGTGAGCCCCCACCAAGGCCACTAGACCATGGAGTCCCAGGTCTCCTCACATAGGGAAGAGACACCCCCCTCCCACGCTGGCCACCAGAGCTCCAGGCCCCCTTCTTGGTGTCACCACCAGGCCAGGCAGAGAGTGGGCATGAGGGGGCTCAAGGAGCTCGTACCCTTGACAGACGCCCCTTCCTAGGCTGTGGCCCCTTGCTTTGGCTGTCACTTGCCGTGACTGGGAACCGGAAGCGAGGGTGTCATTCATAGTCCAGTGCCTGTGTGTGCGCCCGGCAGCCCCGCGGCCTCACCTCCCATCTCTCCTCATTACCGCACATTACAGGGAGGTGAGGCAGATTAACCAGAAAACACTGAGTCAGTCATTACCCCGCCACACGCTCGCCTGAAGGCCCCGCCTCGGAGCCCACACAGACACGGGCCCGCGGTCACGTCCGCGCCATGCTGAAGGACACCACACAGCAAGGCTGCTAGGAACGGGGCCCTTGAAGGATCCGTAATGCTGGTCTCCTCCCCGCCAGGCCCCATCTCTGCATGAGCCTAGTAGACCTGTCCCTTCTGTAACATCTCCCTCCTCCCCCACGCCCCATGCTACCAACTGAGGCAACCTCCCCACTCATCAGGGCCCACAGAACCTTCTCCCTTGCCTTGCAGGTTCTAAATCCATATCATATCGCCCCTGGGAGCTGAGGGGAGGCAGAGCTGATGCCTGACTCATCCCTCCACCCTTTGGGTGCCTGGCACTATGCCAGCCTCATTGCAGCATGAAAGAAATATGTTGGATAAATGAGCATGTGAATGTCTGAGCAAGTGGGTAAGTCCATGGGTGGCTTCTGGTCTCCTCCCAGTTATGAAGCCCTGTAGTCTCTGCCCAGATTTCCCAGGTATTCCAAGTTAAATGAAATATGAGGCATGTCTGAGTCTAAGTATCCATGAGAATCACGTGGAACACGGAGGGAAACCCACTCTCTAATACTGAATGTCTGCTTTAAGTTAACAGGAGCTTAATACGAGCACCAAAGGCTTCACGCGGTAGAGGCCAGGCTGAGTGTGGAGGCCTGAGCCCTCACTCTTCCTCACTCACTTGCTGGGCGGCCTCTGACAAACCCTGTCCCCTCTTGGGGCTTCCAAGAGCTGAGGGGGCTGAAAGATTGCCTCTCCAGTCCCCGTTGTCTCTAAAATCATGTGACCTTGTCAGTGGTTAGAAGACAAATTTTCTCCCCGAGTCTGGAGCAAAGCTAGGCCTCATCCAAGTAAGTCTCCTTTTCTTCCTCCTCCTGTGTCACACGGAAGGTGCCTTCGGCCATCCCTCAGAAGGGCTGTCTATGACAGAAACAGACTGTTTTCCTCAAAGCCCAAGGTCGGGAGCATGTGGGATCAGCTCCATCCAGCACACAGGATCACCTTGTTCCCAGAGGAGACTTCGCTTGTAGGAGAAAGACCAAAGCCTTAACCACAGTCTACAAGGCCTGGCCCATCTCCCCAACATCACTGTCCCTTCTCCCCATGCCCCTGTGCACTAAAGCTGAGCCACATGGGCTCTCTTTGCTCTCCTTCCATTCCTCACTCTTGCCATGCCCCGTCACCTCAGGGCCTCACACTTGCTCTTTCCTCTTGTCAGGTGCACTCGCCTCACCCCAAGGTCCCTTCTCCTGGTTCTGCCCTAGGCCTCAGGGCACTTCCCCCAGGAGGTCATTGTGGCCTCCAGCCTGGCTCAGCCTCTACTTTATTCTTTCAGAGAACCTCAGATAACATCCCCACCTCAGCACCTAGGACATCTGTAATCCATGACTTTTGGATTCTTCTTACTGATTACGGTTCCTCCACATACCTGTAGACTCCCTGAAGGCAGGCCCAAGCCTGCTTTGTTCACTGAAGTACCTAGTGCCTGGCTCCAGGCTTTTGCACATAGGGGATACTCCGCAACATTAGTTAAGTGAATACATGACTTGCTCTGTGGCCTCAGGCAAGTCCCTCTCCCTCTCTGGGCCTCCAGTTTCCCCGCCTAGAAACAAAGTGGCTACATGGGCTGTGAAAGCCCTCACAGGAGCTGCTCAGACAGGCGGACTGTCACAGGATGGTGGCCCTTGAGGCTTTGCTCACCCCTCACTTCTCAATATCCCCTTTGGCCTCTCTCCTCTCCACAGGAGAGAGTGCAGGCAGCCTATGTGCCTTTGAATGGCTCTGGGGGAAAACTTCAGAAGTGCCATCTAATGAGCACATAGAGGAAGCCCAGCGAGGCCCGTCTTCAACCCCTATACCAGGGGGGCTACCTGACGTGCCTGCCACACGGGAGCTCTCTGCCGGCAGGAACCACATCCGACCTGCCGGGGCCTGCCAGGTAACCAGCCCAGACCGGCATCAGGAAATAGCCTCCTGAGCTGAATCTGGTACCTTACACGCCTTGCCTAGGCCCCAGAAGCCTCTCACTGGGCAGAGCCCTTCTGGTCCCATAGCCAAAGCAGCGACTGAGCCTCTGTCCAGGGCTAACAAGGGCTCATCCTCCTACTTCCCTCCCTCTCTTGCAAATGACCAAGCTGGGAGTTTGTCCAGTGAGACGCTTCTTCACCTCCAGGCTCTGGAATTCAGTCTCTAAAGGCATGGCAAGGTGACCTGCTGGGGGGCTGACAGCGGGCCACACCCTAGCACCACCATAACGTGGCTTGTGGCCATATTTCCATCTTCACCCTGACTGACAGGATAAGGACCCAAGACCACCTCGAGTGGCCCCAAAGATCACGACACTGCCCCTGTGCCAAGAGCCTGGGGAAAGGACACCATTCAGCAACAGGGCAGAGCAGCCCTACCAGGTATGCCACTATCCCCTCCTCCACCCCCCCCCAGGCTGGCTGGGGAGACCGAGGCACTAGGCAAGAAGCTGCCAGAACCCCAGATGAGTCCTCCTGACCCCTTGGGAGGCCGCAACTATGCAAGTTTGGCTGAGAACAACGAGAAGCCCGCCTCAGAGTAGAGCACACCATCGTTGCCCACACCCCGCCAAAGGCCTGGGGGAGGGGAAGCCGAGCCTGTGTCGAGCTGGAGGTCTAGCGGGCAGTGAGCGGAGGGGTGTACCTGCTCGGGCTTGATGGGCTCCGTGGTGGTGAAGATGTCCGAGTAGTGCTGCCTCTCAAACACACGGTCCAGCACCTCCAGCTGCTGCTGCGTGAACAGGTCTCCCCGCATCTGCTTCCGGAGGAAATCTCTGCCCGGCAGCGAGTGACCGTTGGGCACTGGAGATTCCTGAATACCTTGGATGAGCAGGAGACATGAAGGGGGAGTGCAGGTTACACGAGTTGCTGAAGAAAGGCGTGTCTGACAGTGAGATTTGGGGCAGGAGAGCCTGAGAAACCCCTGCGCCCAGCTCCTCCCCTGATAGGAGACGAAATAGACAGGGACTCAGCCAAGGGGCTCCTCAGCCAAGGGCACTGTGCCGGCCAGGCCAGAGCCAGTCTCCCAGAGCCACGGGCCAGGCACCATGCCGAGCCCTTTTTCCATGCATCATCTCATCTGAAACTCACAGTGATCCCATGGTAGATAACATGTCCTCCATTTTGCAGATGAGAAAATTGAGACCTGAGAGATCAAGTAATTTGTCTGAGAACTAGAGCTCAGGTTGGCTGGGAGTCTTTTTTTAAAGATTTATTCATTTGAGAGAGAGAGAGCGCGCGCATGTGCGAAAGAGCGCTTGTGGCCAGGGGTTAGGGAGGGGACGCAAAGAGAGAAGTAGGCTCCCGCTCAGCACAGAGCCCGACTCAGGGCTTGATCCCAAGACCGTAAGATCATGACCTGAGCCCAAATCAAGAGTTGGACGTTGAAGTGACTGAGCCGCCCAGGCGTCCCTGGAGTGGGAGTCTTACCCTCAAGGGCCACTGCCTCTTCTGCACTGAGGCTCCCCACCCCTTGAAGGTACCAGTTTCATCCCAGAGCCGAGGCCCTCACCTAAGACATTTGCCACCATACCATGTGACCAGTCGGTAAAGCACTGCACTGGGACAGCTATAGGGAAACAGCCTTCACACAACTCTGGTGGGACCCCTTTGGTCACACGCCCATGATAGACAATTTGACAAAACCTATCAAAACCACAAATGCACATTTCCTTTGATAAAGCAGCTGCACCTCTGGAAATGTATTTTACCACTGGACTCACACATTAGGGAAGTGATCTATGGACAAGGTTCTAGTAGCAAAAGACTGGAAACAATGCAAGAATTTATTTGTAGGGGCTGGCTGAATAAGTCACGGTGTGCTCACACAGTAGAGTACGGGGCAGCCACATGAAGGAGCGAGGACTCCCGCTGTGAGCCGATATGGAAAGATCTTCAGGATACACCGTCGTATGAAAAATAAACCAGCTACAGCAGAGCATGTATAACGTATAAGCTTCTGTGTGAGAAAAAGGAAGAGAATAAGACTTTCGGTGCTTTTTGTATATATATCGCCAAAGGAGCTCTGGAAGGCACCATGAGAAACATCGAGAGCACTCATCCTTCCTTTCCTGGAGGCAGGAGGTGAAGGGCCCTTCCTCACAGCACGCTTCTTCTTGTGTTTTGTCTTACTGCAGAACTCTCAATGTACTACTGCCTGCTCAAAAACATGAATTACCAAGCAAGTACGGCATTAAATTCTCTGTGGGTTCTGTATTGTTAGCTCTTCACACTGTTACAGGTTCTGGGAATGATGCTTGCATTTCAAAGAAAATTCTATGAGTTACCAATAAAAAAAGAAAATATGTTGGTGGGGGGCACCTGGGTGGCTCAGTGGGTTAAGCGTCTGCCTTTGGCTCAGGTCACGATCCCAGGTCCTGGGATTGGGCTCCTTGTTCAGCAGGGAGTCTGCTTCTCCGCACCCACCCCCCCCGCTGGTAAGTGCTCACTCTCTCTTTCTTTCTCTCCCCTTCTCAAATAAATAAATAAATGAAATCAAAAAAGGAAGGAAGGAAGAAAGGGAGGGAGGGAGGGAGGGAGGAAAGAAGGAAAGAAGGAAGGAAGGAAGGAGGGAAATGGGATGAAATATTTTTGGTGAGCCTTGAGCTTGAACCATTCAAAATGAAAGACAGCAAGGAGGGCAAAAGACAGCAAGGAGATGGCCTCAAGGGCCCTCATCCCCCAGGGCCCTCTAGGACCCAGCTGCTCATGCAGGGCTGACCACAGACACTACTGGAACCCAGACCTCTGCGTTCGCCTTTGGAAGCCCCCGGGGGAGACCAGCAGGGATGAGACCTCTCGATGGCAGGTGCCCTCACGCAGGCCTTGACTGATTCTCCCCTTCATCCCACCCTGTCAGCACAGGCAGCCCTACTCCTCATCCATCATGTAGTGTGAGGAAGGAGACCAAACCGAGGAGCTTGAAGCAGTAGGATGCTCTGTCACTGAGATGCTACCCCAAGAGGTTGTTTCCCCAACTCTCCTATCTGGAGGCAGGATGCAATGCAGGGTCTGACATTTGAGCAAAGACACTGGCTGTGGGTGTTCCCAGGAATACTGGCCTTCCAGAGTCCTCCACAGAGGCTGGCGGCTCAGAGCACCCCAGTATCTCTACAGGAAGGGCCTTCAGAAGCAGCTCATAAAGCTCCCTGAGGAGACAGATCGCACCTGCACTATGACCCAAGAGGATATGATAGGCTAAGCTACACCCTCAGTGACCAGATACCCCAACACGTGGGCCACGAGCAGAGCTGGTCTTTCTGGCTGATGTCCTCCACCCTAGAGTTTGGGCCCCTCCTCTGGCTACCTGCAACACGAGTCTTCCACAAGACTGGTCCCTATTCCTGCCCATGGGATATCATCCTCAGAGTCCCTTTTTCCAAGATAGCCTATCTCCATGGGGACCATTCCTACAAGGGCATCGAGACTAGTAGAATGTAGGTGCTCAGAGCCCTGCCCATGCTCTCCTATTGGCTGGCATCTGCCAAATGACCCTATTATCAAAGATATACACGCACACACATGGGAGGACACTCATCTTTCTCCTCCTCAGCTATTGCCCTGGCCTGTCATCCTGGCCCCAGTCACTCCTACTGAAGTATGACCTTGCCCTCGGTTCCCAGAACTCCCATCAAGCGGTTCCCTGTCAAAGAGACCACACTCACTCTTAAAAGACTTCTTTCTGTCCACCAGCTTCACTTAGACTCCCCAGCCCCATCCTGCCAGCCAGGCCCCAAGCTCCTAATGAAGGCTCTTTCCTGTCGGCCAGTCCCTGGTGACTCCCACCAAGATCTCACTGTGCCCCCAGCTGGGCACTCCCTACCTCTTCCCTCCCACTCAGGCTGCTCCATCAGACACACTGGCCCGGCGGTCCTCCCACAGATGTCCTCAGGCTTGATCCCTCTCCTGTGGGATTCACAGGCCAGGCTCTTTGCAGAGCTCAGAGTTCTGGAAGGGCAGACCTTCACCTCCACTGAGGAAGCCGAGGGAGCCTCTGCTGAGGGCTCCTGTGGCCAAGGTCACCATCTGGTCACTAAGTAAAGGCTCAGGGCACGTGGCCAACTCAAGTGTATGCACCGGGGGTCCATGGAAGCCTAGCTCGCTGAGGACAGGTTCCCGTACTCCAGGCACAGGCAGTCCTGTGGGGACCTGAGCCATCTTTTGGGAAGAAGACTTGCTGCATCCTGCTCTGGTTGTCTGAAAATCAACCACAGCGGTCACAGGCCAAGTCTGGGAGAAGGACCAGGCTGTCATGGTGACCCCAGACACTCCTAGCAGAGGACCGCGAGCTGAAAAGAGCCACCTCTCCAGTCCTGTGCCCCTGACCTACAATTCCTCCCACTGTCCTGGCCCCTCCAGCACCCCCACTTGCTTTCTCCACTGGGAGGGAGGTACGATAGGTCTACCTTGTCACTCTGCACAGATGCCTGATGTCCGTCATTTCCTGAGGAGGCTGAGACACACCTACCCGTATAACCACTCATTGGACAAACACAGACGAAGTGTTTACTCTGTACCAGGTGGTGTTTAGAAAAAAACAACAAAGGATACAGGGATGTCTCAGACAGGCCCCTCTTCCCAAACAAGAAAGGGCAGCTCACTTTCGTCAATACTCACACAGACGTGTGGCTGCAAACTGTGATTACTGCCAAGTGGAAAGAGCATCTAGAATCATGTGCACAGAAGTAAGGAGAATGAGGAAGAGGTGTGACCGCACGGGGGTGGGAGTGAGAGAAGTCTTCCACAGGAAAATCATGCTTGAACTGAGAGTAGAGGACAGGGGTCAGCCGGGCAAAGAGGGTAGGGGTGGAAAGGGTACGCCAGGCAGAGGAGGCCATCCACAAAGGCTTAGACATGAGAAGGAGACGAAAGGCACAGGAGGGTGAGGGGAAGAGACCCCAAGAGACTGTGGAGAGGCAGGTGGGGGGATGGCCAGATAGCCCCGGAGCCTACAGGAGGCCATGGGGAGGATCTGAGTCCTGCTGGGGGCGCAGTGAGGGGCGATGGGAGGGGCTGAAAAACAATCACCTTCCACATTCCTCAGTCCCGGTAACTGAACTGCCAGTTCCTTTAGATGAGTCTATGCTCTCGAAGCACTGGGCCCAAGGCTCATCCTTCGGCAAGACTCAGGGCTGGCAAGGTGAAGTTTGCCCCGTGGACATCTGAATGTGATGCGCGGGGTAGGGCTGTCACCCACGGGGCATCCACTGTGCCACTAAGGCAGGGGAGCCACTCACAGTGGACATGCACCCTATTGCCAGGACAGACGCAGCCTGTGAGCACGCGTGCCTCCTCCTCCAGGATGCCCTCCCTTCTGCTCTAGCTGCTTCACCCCCTACTCTTTGGGCTCTGACCATTTTCTCCCTTTTCTTAAGAGTCAAGCCCACTGGGGCCCTTACTCTGACACTGCACTATTAGCTACCTCAGGGGGAAGCACGGTTAATTCATCTCTGTCCCCTCCACGGGAAATATCTGCAGGATAAATGAACAAGTCAGTAATACCTGTGACAATCACCTTTTCCCACAGGTCTGGTCTGCAAATGCCAGCATCCCTCCATCTGATTACATTCATTCAATCATTCATTCTTCTCTCTTTTTTTAAAGGTTCTATTTATTTATTTGAGAGAGAGAGAGAGATAGCGAGAGAGCACGAGAGTGGAGGAGAGGGAGAAGCAGGTTCCCCGCTCAGCAAGGAGCCTGACGTGGGGCTCCATCCCAGGACCCTGGGATCATGACCTGAGCCAAAGGTAGACGCTTAGCCGACTGAGCCACCCAAGTGCCCCCATTCATTCTTCTCTTAAGCAACCTTAGTGAGCAGGTGTCACACTAATGCTGGCATCAGCAATGGGTAAGAGCTGGCCTGGCCCTGCCCTCGCGGACTTCTGTTCGGTGGAGAAGGCAAATGTTAATTGAAAAATAATCAGACCAGAAAAGGCACACATGTCAACCAGCATAAATCCTCTGACGAAAAGAAGCATAATTCTTGGGCCAGGGACACAGACAACCTGCCTCTGGGTACACACATAGTGGGTGCACAGCAAACCAAATAAACCAGTTATATGCTCAAAGACGAATACCCAGAAACCAGCCCTGACCTCCAAGTCTCCCATGGAAGTTTCTGTAGCATTTCTCATCTGTGTTGCAAAGATGCCATCTGACTTCATTGGAAAATGTGGTCTTAGAGACAAGCTACAGAAACCCTCGGACCCATTTTATTCCACGGAGAAAAATCTGAACTTACAATGTGAATGGTATGCTTAAATATATGGACAGACATGGGCAAAAGTACAAAGGTATACAAGGGGCATGGTATCTTTAAGTCTTTTTCTCTACTCCAAATCAAATAGTATGCAATAGACCCAGTGCTGGGCTTAGTCAACCATGGCTCGTAGAATTAACATTCTGGAAGCTAGCTTCAGGGGAGCAAGGGGCAGGAAGCCCCGTCTCGGGGAGCAAAGAAATGCTGGCTTTAAATTTCAGGTTAAACCAATGTTATTCACAACCCGGCTTTGAAGCTAAAAGCTTTACACAATCGGGTCTGGTCACGCAAAGGGGGAGGAAGCAAAATAGCCTCAGATTCCCATCTGTCAAGAGAAAGCTGTCTCTTGTGTGTCTTAAAAGATCATAAACCCATTGCATTTTCTTCAGAGCACAGCAGATTCAGGGGTTTTGCATTTTTCTAGAAGGGTTCTGGTTTGTTTCTTTAAAAATCATCATGTACTTTATGTCTGCAGATGCTCACTGGGAGGGAAAAAAATAAAAACAAACAGGAATCTCCATAATCCCTTCTGGGATCTTCCCAAATCCCTTTGGGGCAAAACCCTAGCTGAAGGCCCACCCGAGAGTCCCAAGAAGGGAGCCTTGAGCCATTGGGTCAGTCTACAGAACCCTGTTAAAGCCCGAGCCCTTACAGAACCTCGTCCGTTCTCCCAGGTGCCCCCTGCATGGCAGGCCAGTGGCAGGGCCCCATGGGAAAAGGGTTGAGAGCCAGCAGACCTGGGTTCTACCTCCAGCTCTGCCCTTACTTGCTGTGTGAGCCCTCTCTGGGCCTCAGAGGCCCTCTCAACCACCTCAGAGGCTGAGTCAGTCATTTCTAATCATTCTTGTCTCCAAAACCCACCTAGATTTTGTCTATTAAATAATATTACATGAGCATTAACTTATTTTCCCATTTTGGTTGTTCTGTACAACCTTTGTAGGGCACCCCCACCCCCTGCAATACCCATTCCACCCCTGAACAGTTGCCCGAGCCTACCCAGGGGACCCCATTCTCTTTGCCAATACTTGGTTTAGGAACAGATATGTGGGTAGCTGGGGGGTTGCTGGGGCTTCTGGGAGGAGGTTGGTGAGGAAGAAATCTCACTCTTCTTCACTAGGATACATTTACCCTTAAACTTTTTGAATTTGTGAGAAGTCCCAGATCCCATTACTGCTTTGGGCACTACAATGTCCCCTACCCTTACCTCAGGGTCTGAGGTCTGCTCCTGACCTGGCCTGCAGGGAGGGCTCCACGGTAGTGGTACCCAGCCAGTCTGCTGCCTTCAGCCCAGTTCCCTGACACCCACCGTGCTCCCAGGCCTGCCTCCCCAGCGAAGATGCGGCACAGCCAGGTCTTGGCACCTCAGGCCCCGAGAGGCTGGTTACCTGAGGTCGCTCAGCAGGGATGTGTGCCTGGGCCTCGTACCTGCCATGTTCTCTGCACTCTCCTTCCCCCTTCAGATCAGCCACAAACTAACACCCTCCGTTTCCTCATCTATAAACTGGCACGATGGTCGGCAAGTCAATCCCTGGGGCTTTAGTAAGGATTCATGAGATCATCTCCGTAACGTCTTAGCCCCAAGGGCTGGCATGAAGTTAGCGTCCAACCCATGTTAGCTGCTGTCGCTACCAGTTTCACCACAAACACCCTTCCAAGGCTTCCTCAAGACGAAGTCCCAGCCTTCCGTGCCTCCATGAGCTGCCCCTGCAGTCAGAGTCACCCCCCAGTCACCCCACAACGCCATCCCAACAGGCTACGTACTCCTTATTCCTCGTCCCTCTGCCGGCTCGCCGTCACCCCTGCCCTTCAAGGCTCAGCCTGGAAACCGCCTCCTCTCTGAAGCCTGCCTCTAAGACCATAGGCTGAACAAACGGCCCTTTCTTCTGGGTCTCCTCAGCAAGCAGCACCGGCCACCACCATGGCCTGGATTTTACTCCTCACAACACATCCTGTCAGGTCAGTCCCCATTTTCCAGCTAAGGGACCTGGTAAAGGTAAGAAGTAATGTGTTCGAGGCCACAGCAAAAACCCGCATGCCTCTTAACAGGCCTTAGAGGAAAGCTAGGTCCCGGGGAGGATGGGGCGCACGCGCCAGGGAAGCCCGGGCACCCAGGGTCAAATCTCCAGTCTGGCTCTCACGAGCCTATGATATTTGAGAAACTTCTTTAACCTCTTGAATCCTCAATGTTGTCATCTCTAAAATAGGACAGTCATGAGACCTGGGGTTGAGGAAAGAATGAGAGGAGACTCCTTGTGGAATGTTCGGCAGGGCCCACCATACAGCAAGGGCTTGAAAAACATGCGGTCTCTGTGATTGTTCTTTCTTTCCTTCCCTGCGAACAGTATGAGTTCTCTGAGGGCAGAGCGCGTGTCTGACCCACCTCGAACACAAGAGAAGCTAATCAGTGTTTGCTGACCGAATGTATGACCTAGGAAGACTTAAGGCTTTGCAGGGGACTTGGGGGGGGACTCAAGGCTCAGGGGAGATCTCGGCAGCAGGAGAGTCTCTGGCATCTTCAAAGAACTTGGGAGAAAACCTTCAGGAGTGACCTCCAGGACATCAGTGATCCCGGAGGAGGAAAGAGTGAAACGACTAAGGCCTTATGTTCTACCTACTTCTAAGAAGGATCCGAGGCAGTTCATAAAATTTTAAATGAGAGCATGATAAACTACCAGAGCTCAGTTGAGCTTTAAGCTTCACATACACCAAAAGGAAGACACAGTGAGTTGTTCAACCTCTCAGAGTCCAACAACAATGGCAAAATGCCATTCATTCTTCTACTTTGTACGGGGGTGTTTAGATGCTCAGGGTGACCCAGAGATGACTAACAACAGGAAAGGGGCCCTGCAGGAGGAGCCACCCAAGCCAGACCCCAGATACGCAGAGGAGACAAGGTGTAGAGATAAAGGGGATCGGATTCCAGGCACAGACATGATCCAGCCAACAATGTTTCTAGAGCATCTACCGTGAGCCAGGCCCTGTGCTGGGCCCCAGGGTGGCAGGGCTGGAACCGTCCCGTGGCAGCCCAGAACCAAAATCAATGTTCTGGGTGATTGTATAAATCCCAGCTTAAACTGGGCTGAGAAAAATCAGAGTCGTGTGCAGGAAATGCCACTGGAACTACCATTATTCAGCCATTAGTCTCACTCAATCTTTCTTCTCGGAGAAGGAAAAACGCAAAATCGTAAAATTGCCAAATATGTTCATGTTCGACCAGAGTGAATCGGATTGTGCCGTGTGTGTACCCAGTGAGTCAGAGGCTGTCAGTGAGGGAAAGGCCCTGAGGGACCGATGATCCCACACTCTGGGATGGCAAAGGGATTTGTCCAGGGCCACAGGACGGGTCCAAAGTGAGGTGAGCCTGGGAACACATGAGGCTCCCAATGCCCAGTCTGAGCCTCATGGATCCATTCATTCCTGAGCAACGTGCACCAAACTCCTGCTGGCTGTCTGGCTCTTGGCACCTGAATCACAGAGGGGTTTAAGTTCTAACCCCTGCCCTCGAATGGAGGGTGTAGAGAAGTGAATAATTCCAATGCAGTAAGGTAAGTGCGAGGAGCCTAAGAAGTGGAGGCAGCCCCGGGAACCAGGTAATGGTAGCTGACCCTTATACAGAGCTTACTCTGTGCCAGGCACTATTCTAAGCACCATATTGCCTTAATCCTCACAACAGTCCCATACTGTCAAGTCTGTTATTGCCCCTTCCATTTTACAGATGAGGAAACTGAGGCCTGGGGAGCTTAAGTAACTTGCCCATGGTCACACAGCTAAGAGACTGAAGAGCTGGGATCCAGACCCAAGCAGTCTGACGCCAGAGTCTGCCCCTAACCCTATACTAAATCACTCCACTTAATCCAGGCTGGGCACAGGGGTGATCCAAAAAAGCCACCTGGAAGAAGTGAAGCTCAAGACTTAAGAATGAGAAGGAAGGAGTGAGCCAAAGAAAGAGGCAGGGAGAGGATGTGCATTCTGATGAGAGGGAACAGCATATGCAAAGGCCCAGGGGCATGTGAAAATGTGATGCTTGGAGAATGGCTATAATTCAGGAGGTTTGGAATGCAAGAATTGGGCCAGGGGGAAGACAGCAAAGTACGCAAGGCTCTTTCCTCTCTATCTAGCTGCTCAGCACTGTTCTCTGTTATCCAGAGCCTAATGTATACTCTGATGCACACTTTGTGCTTAACTGAATCAACATGACCTCAAAGAAGAGACAGGAAGGAATACCTTGTGCATTGCCATGGGACAAGTCTGTTCTCTCCAATCCATACTATCCAAGTCCATTACCTTGTACAGTAGTACCTAATTATTCTACCTTGCAGAGAGATATCCATGCTAATTAGGAGGGATGTTAAATTAACCACCATAGTGAAAATATTCCAAAGCAAATGAAATATTACTGGGAGCAAAAGGGTGATTTGTTACTATGGGTTGTGCTTTTAAATGAGATCAAAGAATGCTAAAGGCTTCATTTTAATTACACCTGGAAGGACTCCTTCTGCATGCACCCCCTTTTCGGGCTTCCACACACACAGCAGTCTGTCCCTCATCCTCCACTGCACAGGAATAAATATATAAAAGGGCTTAAAAATCATATTTACCCTGATATCTTTGCATTACCCCCATTTGGGTTTTTAAATTAGTCTTTCTTTTCTCCCCAAGGACAATATAACTAAAAAGAAGGTTCATATTTTGAAGTGTATCTATCTGATCATTGCACAAATGTTTTCAGGAGAAATCACTGTATTTCTCCAAGATGGTTATGGGTTTTGTCATAGATCAAAGTGAGAGGGAGGAAAAAAAGATAAATCATCAGAGATCCAAAAATACTTTTCATTTGGAGAAGATATCAGGCCATTTCGATGGGGCTGATAGAGTCCCTGTTCTGTCTCCATTACCCGAGGCAGGCAGCCCCAGCCAGGAGCCAACTACTGAGATTATATTCCCCATAAGATGGTCCCCGATATATTTATATATATATATGATCTTCAACCTCTATTGATTGACCAATTTCACAAGCAAAGACTGGTGAAATGAAGCTGAAATGAACATCATGCTTTAACTCATTGAACCTATCAGGCCTGAGTTAATCTCACTGTCCACTCTCTCTGATAGAATTCAATTGATCAATCATGTTTTGGTGATAGTACCATTTCACTGGCTTATTGCTTCTTCATTTCAGAGCTTGACCTGTTAGATATACTCGGACTGGCTCGACTCCTCTTGGATACACAGAGATCAACCTCTGTCCGCCAATGTGTGTCATCTCCCTGTCTCAGCTGAAAAGAACTCTAGGGGCTTTTGTGTCTATGTGTGGTGTGTTTTTCCCCCCAGACACACACACATCAATGGTGGACTTAGGATGGCACGGAACAACCCCTCCGAGGGGTCTGGACTCCACACGACAGGCGCGTCATTCCCTGCCACACTGAATCGACCTGGTTGGACTCCGAACACAGCAGCGGCATCTTCTCATATTATACCGGCACGTGTGTGTGCCCACACAGGGTAAGACATACCCCAAAATGGTAATAACAACGGCCACTCAAGCATGTGTTCACTCCTACCTTCCACATTCCCCGGTTTGTCAGATTCTCACAATGACCTAAGGAGTAGGGCAGAAGATTATCATTCCCATTCTATGGATGAGAAAATGGGCTCATAGAGGGAGTGGGGGTTTGCCCGAGTCACCCAGCGGAGTTATCAGGCCAGGTGAGACGAAGAGACCTAGTGTCTCAGCTCCCAAGGGCCTCTGTCAACCTCTGGGCACTTCCAGAATTGCCAAGCCATGCAGGGCACAACACTGTCCTCGGCTTCTTGGAGGAAGGAAACATCCTCAAGTTTTGATTCAGAGAATTTTAGAGCTCAGGGGGGATTCTAAGATCTCCTGCAGCTTCGTGCACGGCATAGAAACTGAGGCCCAGGGGCCAGTAAACCGTCGTCCAAAGTTACCCACTCGGCGGCCTAACTAGAAATCAAACCCGGATCCCAGGTGCTTAAGCTCAGGACCCTCCGCACTTTGTCTGGACACCTCTCTAATTCATGCCAAGCCAATGAGATCCTGTCAACAGAGAGAACTTCCTTCTCCACTGTTAACCTGGCCCGATGTGCGGTTATGGCTCCTTCGTGGCATTTAATTTAAATTTCCCAGCTGCAAGCCAAGGGGCTGCACTTTGGGAAATCCTTTGGGAAACCGGGGCAAGAGGGTTCTGCCTGGCTGTCTGCCTGGGGGAGGTGGCTCTTGGAGCCACAAGGCTGAGCCCAGCATGCAGGTCCCCGGAGGAGGCCAGGGCGATGACAGTTTGTAAATCAGCCCTGCATCTGCTCAGAGGCAGAGTCTGCAAACACACTAATGGACTTTTCCTCTGCCCGTGGGGATCAGGGGAGAAACGGTAAACAAAGTTGGCGCCTCTGGTGCGAGGGCTGAGATGAGGGGCTTACTGAGGGTGAGGAGAGGGCTTCTGGGCCTCCCCCTGCAGCACGCTGCCTCCCTTACCACACAATGGTAGTCCACCTTCCAGTAGTCCCACTCCCCACCGCCCCGATCCCCCCAGTCTGGTTTCCAAAGAATCGGGCCCTTGCCTGACCATCTTGAAACACTTACAGTCCATGACACAGAAGGGTTGTAGAGTGGAAGGGCTCACAGGTCGGATCTGGCCACAGTGTGGAGACCCCACCAGAGGGAGATGTGACAGAGGCCCTGTGGGCCAGAGGAAGTTTCCTGCGCAGGAGAGAGTGGATGAGAGGCATGACTACCCAGATTCAGAGCCAGGTTCAGGAGATTATCAGGAGGGAAAATCTGCTGGAGTTAGTGGCTCCCTGCTGGCAGGGGATAAAACACGCCTCTGCAGTTCCCTGTTAGATGTTCTGGGCTGCCCCCACCCCCACCAACGCCGCCACACCGCCCCCCGCACCCCTCCCCCACGCTGATGGCCCCTCTCACGCCAAGCAAAATCCCCAGTGCCTCATGGCTTACAAGGCCCTACACCACCTGCATACCCAGATCAGTCCAAGGGGGCCACCAGACACTGTCTACCACAGAGGCCACAGTGCCTACCACTGAGTCAGGAGCCACTAAATGGATGAATCTGGGTACCCCGCCCTGCAATCAGGCCTTCCTGACCTTCCCTCCTCCCGCTCTCCTCCACTTACTCTGCTCGAGACACGAAGGCCTCCTTGCCATCCCTCAATTATGCCAAGCGTGCCCCTGCCTCAGGCCTCTGCATATGCTGTTCTCTCTTTCTGGAACATTCCTTCCCAGATATCTGTTTGGCTCACCCCTCCCTCCCTTGAAGTCTCCCCTTAAATGTCATCTCACATTCCGACTACCCTCCACACACCAGCCTATGCCCGCCCCCCTCCCCAGAGTCACGCTCTGGCCCCTTCCCCAGCTTCGTTACCCTCCAGCGCCCTCAGCAACACGCTGTTTATTTTCCTTATTTACTTATTCTCTCTTCCCTTATTAGAATGTCGCTCATGAGGGCAGAGGTTTTTGTCTAACTTGTTCATTCCTGTGTCTCCAGGACCCAGAGCACATAGCAGGCACAAAATAAATACTTGGGAATGAATGGATAAAAGTGGACATTTCACCAAAAGTGAAAAACTAAACAAATACAGAGGCGGCAGCCACTCTTCCAGGACCCACTGGGAAAGGCTGGCCGCTCCCTGCCTGGGGGCTTCCTACGTTCCCTTCCATGCCTGGCCTGGGGCTAGGAAGACAGAGCCCCCTAAGGGAAATCAAAGGGAGCCACGAGGCCTGGTCTACCATGGTGGCCACAGTGCCCACACTGAATAAGGAGCCACTAAATGAATGAATGACTTTCTAGGACGAAGTCCCAGCATTGGAAGTATTTAGATGACATGGATAGTGGTGGCTCCGGCACCAGCTCAGGCTCTGCCACTTGCCGGCTGTGTGACCTTTCACAGCTCATCTCATCTGTGCAATGGACTCAATAAAATTGTGCCAAGTCAGGGCACCTGGGTGGCTCAGTCTGTTAAGCATCTGCCTTTGGCCAAGGTCATGATTTCAGGGTCCTGAAACCAAGCCCCTCGTCTCTCTGCTCATTGGGGGAGTCGGCTTCTCCCTCTCTTTCTGCCCCTCCCCCCTTGTGTGCTCTCTCTCTCTCTCTCTCTCTCAAATAAATAAGTAAAACCTTCATAAGTAGGGGCGCCTGGGTGGCTCAGTGGGTTAAAGCTTCTGCTTTCGGCTCAGGTCATGATCCCAGGGTCCTGGGATCGAGCCCCACATTGGGCTCTCTGCTCCGAGGAGAGCCTGCTTCCTCCTCTCTCTCCCTGCCTGCCTCTCTTGCCTACTTGTAATCTCTGTCTGTCAAATAAATAAATAAAATCTTTAAAAAAAAAAAAAACCAGCAAAAAACCTTCATAAGTAAATAAATTGTACCGAGTCTAAGCACTGGGTCAGAGCAAGCAGGCTGTTCGACCCCAAGTGAGCCAGCACTGTCTGCACAGCAGCATCTCATGTGAGCCGATGAGGGCCAGGGAGCGGGGTGAGGAGAAGAGAAGCCATTTGCTTAATTAAAAGGACAAGACGCACACATAGAGGGGTACTCGGCTAAGCTGCCTCTCTTGGTTCAAGCATTCAACCATCTCTTACCAGTGCTCTGACCACAAGCACAGCCCCATAAGGGAACCCAGTCTTAGTCCTCAAGGGATCCCAACCTCCGGCAGGGAGATGAAGCCTGGAGATGGAGCTCTGATTCAAACATGGGCAAGGACCCCACACAGCAGGCAGTGGGGGCCCAGAGAGAGAGAGAACTATCTGGTGTTGAGGGGGGGCAGTCAGGGATGGCTGGCCTCCTGCAAGGCAGAGGTGGCATTTGAGCCAGGATTTGAGGGTGGGGGTATGAGGAAAGATTCAGAGGGTATCCCAAACAGAGACCAGAGGTAGGGGGCTGCACCTGAGGACTGAGTCTCCCGGGAGCTCGGCACCCATGGAGTAGGGCTCATCTTTCACAGCCCAGATAGAAAGCAGGTCGTGCTTCTGTCTCCCCACTGCCAGATCGTGCTCATAGTAGGTGCACAACAAACACAGATTTTATTTTTTAACAGAGTCACAGAACTTCCCAAAGGAAGAGACCCAAGAGAGAAATTGCTTGTTCCGGTGGACCTCAACAAAGATGACTGAATCTGTGAGTTTCTGTTACTGGGAAGAAATGATGGCATTTAGTGGGCAGAGCGGGACGGGGGGCACTCAGCCCAGTCCAGCACAGTGAAGAGCTGCCTGGTGCCCACATGTCTTTGGAATGACCCATCATACACTCAGGTTGGTGAAAACTCTCTTTATAAATATCGGAACCTTGAACCTAACTGTTTTACTTACAGACACAAATTTGGCGTTTTAATTTACACTGACTTTTCCAGGAATGCAACCATCACATGAATGGAGGAAAGATGATGCTTTGTTTTGGTTGGAATTTTATCAAGATGTGTTCACAATTTCAGAAAATCAGTTTACTGATGGCAACACCACCAGAAGAATTGGTATTGCCAAAAAAACACAGCTGTCCACATTTGTAGCTGCTACATTCGTGGTGATTCTGTGCATAAGTGCTAGCAACTGATTATTATGTCTTCTGCTGTAGTCAAGCCTGGGCATTTACATAATGAAATACATCATTTTATTATGACTTTATTTTTCTTTCCCTCTTTTGTCACAATTGGAGCACTGAATTGATTTTTTAAATTATATGTGTAGGTAGGTTTTATTGTTTCTAAATTTCATTTTAGGATAGCAAAGGAAGCACTACAAAATATTTGTTTTAAAGAAGGAGCACTGAGTTGACAGGTAATCACTCTATATGCTTTCCGAGGGCCCTCTGTTTCTGCCTGTTAGGACTATCCCATGTTAGGGACTATTCCCTAACCTCTCTTCCTGAAAAAGGGATATATCCAGGGAGAGAAAGAGTTCTCCAGACCCCTTTTGAGAGACAGGAAGACAGGTGCCCAAATTAATTCTAAAATCAATGCACTTCCAGGGCGCCTGGGTGGCCCAGTCGGTTAAGAGTCTGCCTTCCATTCAGGTCATGATCTCAGGGTCTGGGGACTGAGCCCCATGTCAGACTCCCTGCTCAGCGGAAAGTCTGCTTCTCCCTCATCCCTCCCCCTCCTCATGCTTTCTCTCCCTCTCTCTCTCAAATAAATAAATAATATCTTTAAGAAACGTCTTGTTCCTAAAAGACAACCCCTGCATTCCCCTTATCCTTTTTAGAAATCCGATTCCCAAATACAAATCCAGCTAGGACAGAGTGGAGAAGAGACTCCTCCTTCCTGCCTGTAACAAAGGAAAAAGCAAAAGGCCAAGGGAAGGAAAGACACCTCTGAGAGTTCAGTGCTCCCGAGATCCTAAAAATATGCAGAATGGGCTTAGAGTTCAGAGTGCTGAGGAGGTGGGGCAAAGCCTGGGGTGTGGTAGAAGAGTAGGGGAGGGAAGGGTGGGAGAAGGTGCTAGTTCTGCCACAAGTAGAGCAGGTAAGTGCACAGGCTCAGAAACAAGACTGTGTGGGTCTGAATCCTGGCCCTGCAACTGACTAGCTGTAGGACCCTGGGCTGGTGATTTAATCTCTCATCTTTTCCATCTGCAAGAAGGAAACAGAACAGCACCTGCACTTCCTTTTTTTAAAGATTTTATTTTTAAGCAATCTCTACACCCAACATGGGGTTTGCACTCACAACCCCAAGATCAAGAGTGGCACGCTCCACTGACTGAGCCAGCCAGGCACCCCAGCACCTGTACTTCTTTTTTTTTTTTTTTTACTTTTTATATTTTTTTATTGAAGTGAAATTGATAAATAACATTAGATAAGTTTCAGGTATACAATATTATAATCTGACATCTGTATGCACTACAAAGTAATCACCACTAAAAGTCTAGTAACCATCTATCACCATACAGTTGACCCCCTTCTAACCAGTTTATAAACCTTCTAATCCCCTTCCCCTCTCATAATCACCTATTTGTTCTCTATATCTGAGTTTGTTTTTACTTTGTTTTGTTTTTTTAACGCACCTGTACTTCTTAAGGCTGCTGCAAGCACAGTGCGTGTCACACTTTGAATGCCTCTGTCTCACTGCCACCCTCACGAGGCTGAGAAAAAAGAGTATTCTCTCCTCCACTGCTCACACTGCCAGACCAGGGGGCAAGGGGCTGGGAACAAAGACCCCTGTCCCGGCTCCATCTCCCCCATGGACCATTTGTCCCCAACGGAGCCTCAGAGATCATCAGTGGCAACTCCCCCATTTTACAGATGGGAATACTGGGACACAGCAGGGAAGAAAATAGAGCTCACATGGCAAACTCGTGTTAGATTCCCAAGCTAGACTCCTTCCACACCAGCATGCTGCTTCTTACACACTCTAAGCATCCATCTGTGAATAAGGGGGATTGTCACATGGCGGTACTAGGGATCACTGAATGAAGTGACAAAGAGAAAAACCCTCAGCAAGGCTTTATTAAGCTTTGGCCACCTCGGAATTTGGGTCATTGTGCAGCATATGGTAGGTGCCTGCCATATTTATCATAAACAGTGCATTATCCTCTTGCCGACCAGTAAACTGCCCAAGGGCAGTGACCTGTTAGTACCAGAGTACCTAACACATGGTTGGCTCTCAGTAACTATTTGTTGAGTGAATGAATGACAGCATGCCTGAAAAAGAGAACCGGTAAAGAAAAAACGAGAAGGCACTCTGGTGTCTCTAGTCAGAAGGAAAGAAAGAGATTGCAAGGAAAAAATCCTGTCTCTTATCCACTCCTTCCACATCTGGGCTTTGTGCTAAGCTCTAGGCTGGGCACTGAGGCTGAATGGAAGGTGGCCCTTGTCCTTGGAATTCATGGTCTGATGGGGGAGGCAAGAGAAGACTGCAGAGGCTTAGGGGCAGCCATGCGGCTGACAGCTTTCTCTGTGGGAGCAAGGAGGGCTTCCTGTGGGAGGTGCCATCCCACAAAGCGTGGGGAGGCCAGAATGGGGATAGCGATGGAGGGAGGGCCACCTCTCCAGAGCAGAGGGTGTAGAGACAATGACCATAGTAAGGGGGGGGGGGCTGAAATCCAGCCCTGAATTTGTCAAGCCATGGCACTCCAACCAGGGATGCCTTTCTGCCTTTTTCTAGTCTTTCGCTCCTGCAAGAGACAAAATGTGGATGTCAACGCATCATGTGGTCTGACCAGATCCCCCTAGGCCCCAGGGGCGGAGGGAAGAGGCCTCAGGGACACCAGGAGGACCAGCCAGTTCAACCTGCAAGAAGCATCTTGCCATCCCAATTCCGCACCGCGGTCCAAGGCGAGAGCGGTGTGCACCATCCATCTCGGTCCCTGGCGACCTGGCAGCGCGGCCTGTCCTCCGCAGGCTGCGGGGTGCACAGCGTCCCGGGGCTCCTGATATGCGCCGGGCCGGGTCCCCGCCGCCGGCGCACGTCCTCTGCTCGGCTGCCCAGCTCCCGGCTGCCGCCGCGCCCGCGCTCCCCGGGGCCCGGAAAGCTGGCATCCGTTGTTACCATAACAAACTCAATTGTTCTCAGCAGGGCCCCGGCAAATAAAGTCATTCATTAGGGGCCTCTCCCGGCCGCCGTGGGCTGCGCGGCAATCAGCGGGCCGCTCGCCGCCCCCTCGCGGGCCGAGACACGCGCCAGCGCCGTTACCTGCCGGGGCCGCCACGCTGTGCCCCGCGGCCCAGCCGAGGCCGCCGGCGGGGGGAGCGCCCGGCCGCCGGGTAGTTTTATCGCCCAACGTCAGTTGACTTATACTGATTGGCTTCCTGCCGCCAAATGTCAATTAAATTGCAAATGCTTAGCGGAGCCGGGCTGCGGGCCGCCTCCTTCCCGAGGGCGCCGCGCGCTCCCTTCTTTTTGCGCTGCGCTCTGAATTGCGCCGCGGTTGAATTTATTTCTCCTTCCACGTCGCGGGGGAACATCCCGATGCGTCGCTGGGAGGGGTTTGCCCTCGGTGCCGGGCCGAGGGGGACCGGGCGAGGAAGGGAATCTGGCTCTTCTGGTCGCCCGGGGGCACCGCGGAATCCCTGGAAATTCCTCAAAGGTTCTGGCGTCTGAATCCTGCTGCGACCCTGAGTAAACCCCTTCGCGCTCCGCTCAGGCCTGGCTCTCTTCCACCCGCCTGGGCGCTGGGCGCAAACGCAGCCCAGCCCGGGGCCCGCGGCCGGCCCTGCGGATCCAGCAAGGTTTGGCCGAATTGCTACGATGATTCACTTGGCGCCGACTCCGGGCGCAGCGGTGTATGACCAGAGTCTCCTCTCAACAACCCTCTGAAGCAAATATTACTATTATTCTTCTTTTCCAGGCACGAGAATGGAGGCCCAGGTTAGGGAAATCGCTGAGATCTCCCTGCCTAAGCAGCCAGATTTCAGAAGCCTGTCGCTTAGACTGTGCGCGGGATCACAGGGGTAGGGCGGTGAAGACATGATTAAGGGAAAGGGATGGGGCACTGACCTCTACCTGGGCGCTGGCCACCGCCAAGAATTGGACCAGGTGCTCTCACCCAATAGGGAAATCTCCCAGTAATTGCAGGACCTAGGTGGTTCTTGCTTTCCAGATGGCAAAGCTGACCTTTGGAGAAGTTAAGGAATTGTTCAAGGTCACAGAACAGGCTCATGATATGAACTACAAGAACTCTCTCCCACCTACACGGAGCTCTACAGTTTACAAAGCACCTTCTCATGCGCTGCTTCTCACTGTGTCTGTACAAGACTTTGAGGAAGGGGCACCTGGGTGGCTCAGTGGGTTAAAGCCTCTACCTTCCACTCAGGTCATGGTCTTGGGGTCCTGGGATCGAGCCCCGCAGCGGGCTCTCTGCTCAGCAGGGAGCCTACTTTCCCCTCTCTCTCTGCTTGCCTCTCTGCCTACTTGTGATTTCTGTCAAATAAATAAAAATATTTATTAAAAAAAAAAAGACTCTGAGGAAGACTCTCTGTTCCCTTTGGCCGAGAAGACTGAGGCCCAGAATGGCTTGCCCCAGATCACCAGCACTCACACTTATGGCCCTGTCCCTCCAAGTCCAGTGCTCCAGGGATGACCTCAAAGAGGCCTTGAGATGGGGACCACTCAAGCACAGCTCTGCTCTTGTCCTCCCCCCTTTAATTCTGTGTGGAACAAAGAGGGGGACACAGGTCATAACTGGAGTGGAGCTGGAAAATGTTTACGGTCATGGCAAGAGCAGGAAAGGGGGTTCCCGGGAAGTAGGAATTTTCTGTA
This sequence comes from Mellivora capensis, assembly GCA_004024625.1. Taxonomy (NCBI): domain Eukaryota; kingdom Metazoa; phylum Chordata; class Mammalia; order Carnivora; family Mustelidae; genus Mellivora; species Mellivora capensis. Next base: position 30,059 of record PISX010005913.1, read on the forward strand.
GGGACCATACATCAGGGCCCCAAAAAGATTTTGCTATTTCTTTTTCCTCCGTTGTCTCCCATAAACCTCCTCTTTGCAGCTTGTCTGCTCCTTAAGGCTGTCTTTGGAGGGAGGTATGCAGGTTCTTAACTGATAAAATGTGCCAGTATTTAAAAGATACAAACCTGACCAATGGTCCTTTTCAGAAAAGAGATGTTAGTGGAACAAAAGTCTCATTCAAGAGTGCTGGATGGCGTTTGTGTCTCAGACAGAAAGGAAACGAAGAGAGAGAAGATGGGAGAGGAGGGAGAGGGGCAGCTGGGAGGAGGGGGTAGGGAAAAGGAAGGATCAGGAGCTAGAAGGGGTGTCTGGGCTCATCGCATCCAAACCAAGGACCCAGAGGGGAGGGACCAGACCCAGATCACATAGTGAGATAGTGGCTGAACTGGGGTCAGGAACCCAGGCCTCTCTACCCCATGTCAGGCTCATCCTACCTCTGCAAGCTGTCCTCATGCACAATTTGAATTATTGGCTTCTTGAAATGCAGAGCTAAAGTTATGTCAGTATAAATTCTGGTGGACACATCTTTCTTTTTCTTCTGACCCCTTGCCCGAATAATCCTATCATTAGTCCTAGCGACTGAAATAAAATCATTTAAAAAAAGAAGAAAGGAGGGAGCCCCTGGGTGGCTCAGTCCCTTAAGCATCTGACTCCTGGTTTCAGCTCAGGTCTTGATCTCAGGGTCGTAAGATCGAATCCCATGTCAGGCTCCACACTCAGCAGAGAGTCTGCTTATCCCTCCCTCTCTACTTCTACTCTCCCCGCCCCCCACTCACTCTCAAATAAATAAAATCTTTTTTAAAAAATAAAGGAGAAAACAAAAGAGCCGGGAATCTAGAAAGTTCTCAACAAAGTCATCAAGGAATCTGAATCCCGTATAAAAACTCCTTGCTCTGATGACAGAAATAATAATAGCTATTTTTTAAACTTGCCGTGCGACTGCCTATCAAAATATCACAAGTACCATTTTTTAATTGCCAGGAAAAGAAGGAATTATCATCCCCTTTCGACAGATGAGGAAACCGAGACTCAAAGCAGGCCCTTGTCAGAGCTCACACAGCTAGTAAATGGAAGCGCTGGGTCCAGACTCTGCACTACCCTGCTGTGGTTTAAAGCCTACACATCACCAGCCAACTCTTGCACTTGAAACTGACCAACCTGAAAGTGTGAAAACAAAGCATGCACGGCAGTGTTGGGGGGAAACTCAAAACTGGGGAACCTGAGCAATGAAGCAGATTCTGAGCCAAGACCCCCCCTGAGCTCAGTCCAGGAGGATGATAGGGACGGCAAAACTGAGGGGGAAAAATGGTGAACTTGACAGCTGGGGGAATTCCCACTGATGAGGTCTTGTTGTTGTGACACTGTGTGAGGGGAAGATGAGGATGGTAGGTAAGGCTCCTCTGGAGCCAACTACCCACCCAGGTGCCAATCCCAACACCACCACCCTTGAGTGTAGGAGCTACACGGCCTTGGGGAACTTCCTGGATCTCTCCGAATCTCTATAAAACAGGGATGATAAGCGTCCTACCTGGTACGATGGCGGCAAGTTTTAAATGCATTAATAATTTTAAATATACACAGTCAATACTCCATAAGTGCTAGCCATTACAATGATGCCAAATTGCCGTTGCGATCTGAGGCCATGATCTAGACACACCAGAACATGGGCTCAGGGGAGGAAAGCAGGACGAGGGCTGAAGGCACCAACATGCATGTCTGTGCATGTGTGTGTGGTGTGTGTGTGATGTGTACACATGTGTATGTGTATATGTGTATTTAGACCACGAGAGAGCTCCCTTCCCTTCCAGAATAGTTGCCATGAGCTCCTATCTCAGGGGCCAGACAGCAGAGCCTGGAGCACAGAAGCCATGGGGTGGATGTTTGATGGACAAGGGTCTGGGTTCTACCCAGCAGTGCACACCCACTGACCAAATGGGCTCCAGGCTTCTATGACATCCAGAGTTCCCCCCTCCACGCCACCCCCAACAATTCAGTACATATTTGCTACCATGAACCAGTCCCCATGCTGGGTACAAGGGTGACAACAGTGACCACTGCAGATACAGACTCACAGGGAAGACAAGTGGCAGCTGTGCTATTTTTACCCACAGGCAGGTTCTGTGTGCTGCGGGTGGAGCCGAGGGAGCTAACAGGAGTGAGCGCCAAGGAAGCCGTCACCCTGGAGCCTGAAGATTTGGAGTCACCTGGGCCAATGATGGGTGAGAGAGGACAGTCTTCCAGGCAGTCAGAGTGAAAGGCACCCTTTTCTGAGCACGTAGCCTGCCCAGGGGTCATCTTTGGCACCGGACATGCATTGCCTCGTATAATCCACATAATAGCCCAATCACAGGCATAATCGGGGTCCTCATTTTGCATATGGGGAAACTGAGGCTCAGAGAGATCAATAACTTGCCCGAAGTCACATGAGCAGGCATGGCTGGAGTCAGCCCCAGATCCCCCATGTCCTAACTCCACAGCCTGTGCTCAGATCTCTTTGGCAGCCAGCAGGAAAGAACAAGGCATGGAAAGAGGTTTGGTGTGCCTGGAGTCAGCGTGAAAAAAGGAGGGTGGAGAGGGGTGAGGCTCACAAGATGGGCAGGAGCCGGAACCACAGAAGGAAGTCGCTGCAGCCTCACTAAGAAGTCTGGGGGGCTCTGAGATCAACGGGCAGATCTGCAGGGTGAAAACCCTTCAGGAGAGTCATGGATCAGAACCGTATTCCAGAAGCCCAGCTGGGGCTGCTCTGTGGAAAGTGGACTCTTTGGAGAAGTCAGGGACATTAGAGGTGGGGATGCACGAGGAAGCTACAGCAAGAGTCCAAATGAGACAAGAGAGGGCTTAGACCAAGGCAGGAGCAGTGGGGACAGACAGAAATGAGCAGATTCAAGAGATGCAGTGACCTTGAACAAACACCTGCCATAAGGCCTTTATTTGTGGTCATCGGTAGGGGCACAAACTTTCTGAGCAGTGGAACGTTTGCCTCTGGCCAACTTAAATTCTAGGGAAGATGACACATCGCAACACCTCCCTGTCCTACAGGACCAAAAAAGACTGCAAAGCCTCTTCTACCCTGCTATTTTATATAAAAGTCTGAGGTAGGGATTAGTATAACCTCCACAGATGGGAAATGACCTCCCCAAGGTCACACAGCTGAGAGAGAATGATCACAAATCTAACTCTAACTCTCCTGTTCCCTCAAGAACACCACAGAATGTCAGAGCCCAAAAGATCCCTAAAACCTCCTCTTCAAACCTCCACATGTTTACACGCAGAAAACAAGACTCAGAAAGAAGTGACTTCTCCAAGATCCCACAGCAAATAAAGACTTAGACGAGAACAAAGGACTTGACTCCCCGGAAGGTTTATATCAAGACATCTGCACCGTGGAGGTGAGGAAGGACCAGACTGAGCCCCAACAAGGATGGTCCAGCCCCCTCCCGCCCTAACTAAATGCTTTGAAAGAAGTGAGACTCAGGGAGATGGTCAGCTTCCCTGGCCATGGCCACCCTCCACTGAGTTACCAGCACACCAAGCTCACACATGGCCAGTTACACACTGCCCTGTTACCCCTCTTGTCCCCAACCCTGGAAAGCAACTAAGCTGTCTTGGGTCAATAGTGCCACCTGGTGGCTAGTACTGGGAAGTGTCTGACCTCCTTGTGGCTTTTCATCTTCCCCCTCTAGCCTCTCCACCTGGCAGGCTTTTCTGTTCCGCTCACACACAATACAGTTCATTTCACTGCAAACAATCTCCTCCTCATACACATTTTCTCTAACACCTTTAATCCTCCGTCTCTCAATTCTTCTCAAATGACCTTAGGACACTCTCTTTTTCTCCTTCTTCTCCTTGTGAGTCCATTAGTTCAAGGAAAGACTAGGGCAAGTGATAAACTTGTATCATTGAGTACAAAAACTGGACACTCCAAAGTGAACTCACACACACACACACACACACACACACATTCACACGCCAGTGACCAACTACTGGCATTCCAGAAACACCCAGAAGCCCCTATGGAAACAGATAGAAATCTATCTCAATTGCCTTTCAGACCTTCAAACAGCAGAAGTCAAAATAAATACCAAACCTACAACTTTATTTCATATTATTTGTTTTCATTCCTATTCAGTAATATTTTCTGGAGTTTTCTCCCCACTAAAACCGTGGCCAGGGTAAGGTCTCAGGGATGTGCGGGCCAGCGCAGAGCTGAGCCAGGATGGGGAGATGTGGTTGGGTCTCAAAATGCCCACTCCCCGGGCTCTTAGGGAGCACTAGGTGGCTGCTTTTTACCCTGGAGGAAGCCTGATGCAGGGAGATCAGACCTCCAACCCTACAGATACTGTGCTGGAAATGAGGGAAACCTCGGGAGCTGTGACTTTCCATGGGAGCTCACATTTGGAGGAGGAGCAGGCACTGCCTACCCCAGTGTGCTAGGGCAGGGTTTCCAAAGCCCAGCACATCTTGTTACTCCCTCCCCAGCTCAAAGACTTGCCATGGCTTCCACTGCCTTCAGGAACTAAGTATAGGGGAAACTGATGGTACCTCTCCTTTTAACTAAAAACATTTAGCTTCTTTCCCTCTCTGTATGAATGATAAGTTAGCAAACTCAGGGTTCACTGTAGCCTGAAGCAGATATTCTCAAAGTCTAGTCCAGGGACACCTTTAAGGGATTCCCCAAGACCTTTTCAGGCGGTCCTGTGGAGCCAAAACTATTTCACAATAAAACCAAGATTTTATTGGCCTAACTCACTCTCATTCTCTTACAAGTATTCACTGGAGTTTTCTGAAGGCACTAAGATGTGTGATATCACAGCAGACTGGATACAGAAGCAGGTATGAGAATCCAGCTGTCTTCTATTAAGCCAGATACTAAGGAGATCTGCAAAATCGTCAAGCAATGCCACTCTGACTAAATGTTTTGGTTTGGAAAACAGGATTCTTTCTTATTTCAAACATATGACTTGTGTTACTTATTTATCATTGTTATTTTTAATGAATTAGTAAATATTTAAACTTTAATGTTTTAATTGACCCACATAAACTAAAAAGCTCTTTGGGGGTCCTTGATAACTTTCAAGTGTTTAAAGGGGCTCCAAGACCAAAAGCTTGAGAACCACTGTTCTAAAATACTGCAACAGGGGCGCCTGGGTGGCTCAGTGGGTTAAGCCTCTACCTTCGGCTCAGGTCATGATCTCAGGGTCCTGAGATCAAGCCCCGCATTGGGCTCTCTGCTCTCTGTGGGGAGCCTGCTTCCTCCCTCTCTCTCTGCCTGCCTCTCTGCCTGCTTCTGATCTCTGTCAAAATAATATATAATAATAAATATATAATATTTAATATTATATTAATATATAATATATAATATGTTATACATAATATTATATTAATATATAATATGTTATACATAATATATAATACAATATAATATTATATAATAATATACAATAATAAATAAAATCTTTTTTAAAATTTTTTTAAAAAATAAAATAAAATACTGCAACAGAACTTGAGATGGGATTAGGAGGTCGGAATCTTGAAGCTACAAAAAACCTTAGGAATTCCTTGATTCCCATAACACAGATGAGGAAACTGAGGCCCAGAGAGAGGAAGGGGTTCCAAGGTCACCAGTAAGTCAGCCACAGAATCAGGACAGGAGCCCAGACATCCTACTCCCTCCGGGCTCCGGCCTCTGTCTCATAAGCCTCTAGTAGCCTGGAGCCCTATGAGGACCCTGAACCACAGGCTACGGCCATGGATTCAACCATATTCCACAGCCAGAGAGAAGGGACTATGGGGTTCTCTGCTCCATAGGGCTGGAGACACACAGAGTGGGGAAGAAAGCCAAGTTGCCTCCCACATCCCACCTTAAGTTCCCATCAGGGAGCCTGCCCCTGTGGTGAAGTTCTCCATCCCTTAAGCTGTCCCCTCAGCTGACCCCACAACTCTTGTTCTGGTTGACCTCAGAACCAACTCCCTGAGTGGAGAGCCTCACACTCTGCCAGCCCATCCTTTACATTCCCAGGGTTCTCTGGAAACACCAGCACACAGCCCATGGGGAAAGGAACCGGGGGTTGGGAGGGGAGGGCCTGGGCAAAGCAAGTGTGCAAACAGGGGCAGGGAGAGGGTGGAGGGGGTATTCAGTGGTGTTGGCTCTCACACAGGCCTCTCACTCACTGAATCAAAGTGAAACTCAGGGACTCGGGGGCCAGGAGGAACTGAAACCTGACTCCCCCCACCCAAGGGACAGGCCCTAGGCACTAGGGAAAGGCCCAAGAAGCCCCTCCAACTGGCCACCTGGCTTCAGGTCCCCTGCTTTACCAAGGAAGCCTGACACTTGTCAGAGTGCCAATGTCTGCAAGGCCAGAAGGACAGGGGAGAGTGGCCAGCCAGGCTGGGAGATGGAAACCCGGGTCCTTATCATCACTGCCCCTAAGTATTCCCTGTATGCCCTGAGGCCAGGCCTGTGCGCTCAGAGCATGGACTACCCCATCTGCTAGGTGTGGACTGAATGACCTCAGTTTCACTGTTTTGGGCTACAAGAGGTGTGGCTCCTTGACCCTGCCCTGCTGCCTTCCCTACCCCACCCACCACTGGCCTAAGAACCGACTCCCCACTTCCCTGACCACTCCCCCACACACATACACACACAACCACACTGGGCCAGGTCAGGGTGCTGCCTCCCACAGGCTTCCGCTGCCACAGACTGGACTCAGACTTGTTCTTCAGAATCCATCCGAGGGCTCCAGAAACTCAAACGCCTTCGGGTAGAGAAAACTGGAAGATGAATGAACAACTGCCAGCAAGTGGAGTAGGAAGCAGTGTGACGACCACAGACTCAGCAGCCACACACGACTGCTGCTATCTGGGAAAGTCCGCCCAGTGTCGCCAGACTGGGGTTTTGGGGGTTTTTTCCCAAGAAAAGCCAAACATCCATATATGAAACCTCCCGGTTTTTAAATGTCAGTAACTCATTCAAAATTATTTTTTAAATGTGAGGCAAGCCAAGTAGAGCATGACCATCAGGCTGGCCATTGGCCAGTTTCTAAGTGATACCCCTCTCAGCAAGCACCCTGGGTCTGAGTCCTGCTCAGACAGACCAAAAAAGAACTCAGAGAAGGGCCCCTGCATGGCCAGCCTGAGGAGACATCCAGGGAACACCTCACGGAGGGCTAGGGAATGGGGCCTGCTCTGGTGAAGCCCCAGGAAAGATAGAGACAAAATGGTAGTCACTTCCTTCCCTCTCTGCAGAGCCTCTCTGGCCTCCAGCCTGGGTCTGATGAATCTGAGGGCCTCAGCCAGCTGCGAAGGACTACTAGTCCAACACTGGAAATCCCCTCAGGGAGTGGGCTGGCTCTGGGAACCAGGCCAGGTGAAGAGACCAGCATCAAGGACTGCATTCCTGTTGGAGAGCCCTGCGTAGAAAATGGCCCAGAGACAGGAGATCTCAGAGAAAGGCACAGGGAGTGGAAGCACAGAAGGGATGAAGAAGAGAAGTGGGAAGCAAGGCAGGAAGTGGCGCCAGGGCTCATTGCCAAGAGCTAAGGTTAGCCCTGGAAGATCAGCAGGGGTTGGCTCCCCTCCCCCGCAACTCCCACACAGGCTGATGGGGTTGCTGGTGGCTTTCAACAATGGGGCCAGCAGCCAGACCCAGGAGAATGGGAGAGATGGGAAAGAAGAACCAGAGCTGTCACATCAAACAGCAGCAGGATACCAAGGACATTCTGAGGAATCCATCCTCTCCCTCTGGGTTTTCCAGATTTTTACTGTGTGACCTGGTCGGACCTCTTCTCTTCTCCAAGCTTGTTTTCCCTGCTGAATAATGACTGGAATTACCTGTCCTAGATGTTCTCCAAGGCCCTTTCCTGCAACAGGGGAGTCTTGAGGTCCACGCTGGTGACCCCATCTCCATCTCCCCCAGGCCCAGGTGCTCTGCCTTCTGTGCTCTACCTTGGAACCTCTCCTGTGGACCTAGGGGCTCTTTTTGTGGGAAACTGAGACTGGATCCTTTTATTCTTCCATCACGGCAACTAGAAGACCAAGATCCTGAGGAAAGGAAGCAAAGGAAAGCAAGTGGCCCTTCGTTTTGCTGCCGACACGTGGGGGCACTGTTGTTCAGTCTTGATGCCACAACAGTCTTAAAAACAGGAAGTCGGTGGTGGGCAGATCCGCCAGTCTCAGTCACCCAGAGAGAACTCTGGCTGGGGCTGGCCTCACATCCTCTGGCCCCAGTCTCCCTCTGATGATTTCATTTTATCCTCACAATAACCCGACAGCCTTGTGCTGCCTATGTTCTCCAAATGACAAAGTAGAGGGTCAGAGAGATTAAGTAACTTGCAGACCATGTCACCACAGAAGTCCTCACATCACTCTGTCCCTGGCCTGTGAGCCTTGTCCTTTCCTCGATGCCTCACCGTCTTATTTAGGGCTCTCCAGAGAGATCAGAGATCTGTGGAATCAAGGGCTGCTTATAAGTCATAACTCAGGAATCCTGACCTTTCCACACATCCCATTCCCTTCTGGGAAATCTGAGAGGGGTCTCTGCACCTTCTGCTCCAGCCTTCCATCCCAAGCCCTGGAGCAGCAGGCAGAGTCTGAGTCTCCGGCAAGGAAAGGGGTCCTAATAGAAGATGATCGAGGTCTGCTCACGCTCAGGGGGGCCTGTGGTCTGGGGGCTTCTGAAAGTCCTTCCCTCCCTGCAGTGGTTCCCATGGAGGTCTGCAAAGCAGGGCTGAGCTGGGGCTTCCAACCTGAGTGAGAGAGGAGCAGGGGGTCGGTAAGAGGGATAGCAAGAGCAAACACAAGAAGAGGGAGAGAGAGAAGTGTATCCATGTGTTTGAGCGCGTAAAATGTGTGTATGTGTGTGAGAGTGTGTGTCAAAGTGTGTGAAAGAGTGCATGACAGAGTGTTGTGAAAGACAGTGTGTGTATGTGGTGTGGGAGAGTGTATTTGTATATGAGAGTGTGTGGCAGAGTGTGTGTGTGTGTGTGTGAGAGAGAGAGAGAGAGAGAAGGTTTGTGTGTGCAGTGTGTGTATGTGTATGAGATTGTGTGATGAAGAGAGTGTTGTGAGAGTATGTGAGAGGGCGTGTGTGTGTGTGACAGAGTGTGTGTGTGGTGGGGGGAGAAAGAGAGAGAGAGAGAGAATGCTAGACCAGGAGACAGAAGCAGACACAGAAAAAGTCTATTAACATAAACAGAAGCAGATGCACGCCCAAATGGAAGTCATGGGGAGGGATACAAAGACATAGAGACAGGCACCCCCAGAAAGAGGGGTAGACCCAGTCATGACAGGAGCCCCTGCTAAATGCCCCCGAACTTCTCCTCGAGGGTCTTGCTGGACTTGGCATCTCTCGGAAAGGACAGGCCACGTAGGGGTTTTAGAAGACTTTCCTGTGCCCTCTTCAGGCAGAGAGCAGTCCAGGGTCCAGAAGGCCAGAAATTCCACCTGCAGTGTATCCTCTCCTGCCCAGAAAGCAGCTCAGGCTCCCACAGTCCACGCTGGTGCTGGACTGGGCAGCTTTCTGAGCTAGTGAAAGGGATTTTCACTTGGCTGACCTTGGTGTATTCAGGGCCTTTCAAACTCTGGGGGGCTGAGGGGAAGGTGAAGTCGAAGGGACCTGAATGGGAACCCCAGAGATGGTGAACAGAGGCCCCACCAGAGATCAAAGACCCAGGAAGAAACAGAGGGTCTGGGGCTGCCCTTTCACCCATGGCCACTATTCCCAGCTCCGCCTCTCTGCTGAGTCCGGCCCTGGGGAGGGAATCACTGCTCTCAGGCTTTGTGCCCCCAGTCCAGTGGGATTCCTGAGGCCTGTCCTGGAGACTTCTCCGTGAAAGCTCTTGGGCTGGCCCAAGGAGGGGAGGAGGCTGCGTCCCACATCTGGGTAGCACACCACCCTGACCCTCAGTATTATCCACAAGCCCCCTGAGCATCTCTGGGCACTGTGCCAAAGAGCAGGCCAGGGAGAGAAACCGTGTGCTGTGTGGCCTCTGCCCAGTCAAGTCCATGTGGATGGCCACCTCCGAGTCAGGCGGCAGGAAGAAAAAACAAATAGGTAGAACCACTTTCAGACAGATAGAGAAGCACATGCTCCCCCAATTGGAATAGGCCTCAAAAGTCACAGAGTCCTTTGGCACCTGGGTAGCTCAGTCGTTAAGCGGCTGTCTTCAGCTCAGGTCATGGTCCCAGGGTCCTAGGGTCAAGCCCCACATTAGGCTCCCTGCTCAGGGGGAGGCCTGCTTCTCCCTCTTCCACTCCCCCTGCTTGTGTTCCCTCTATTGCTGTCTCTCTCTTTCTCAAATAAATAAAATCTTTAAAAAAAAAAAAAAAGCATGGAGTCCAAACCACAATGCCTTATTTGGCTCTCCTGCCTCTCCTTTGTCTAGCCCCTGCTCACACATCTGATAACAGGGAGCTCATTACCTTTTCAACCGAGTGCTCTCATCCTTGGCCCAGCCTGGCTACTGTTTGAAAGCTGTTCCTTGCCCTGAGCTGTGCTCTGCCTCCTCAGAGCTTCCTGCTGCCAGCCCCAGCTCTGTTCTCAGCGGCCCCAGGGCCTTCTCTGCCACATGAGCCACACACAGCTCATCTGAGATTCAGACACAGTGGCCATATCCCTGAAGCCAATCTTGGAGGCAAACATCCCAGGGAAAGTCCTAGAATTTCTAGACTGAAAGGGCCGTTGGCAATCCACTAGTCAAACAGTTGTTCTAACTTGTTTGTTTTTGCTACAGAACTCTTTATTCAAATAGAGCTTTCTGTGGAAGCCCAAAATACCAAAGAGAAACCCTCCAGGTTGAGATTACCCACTCCCCCCGCTTACTAATAATGAACATTCAACAGGCAGAGGACTGACCCATTCCACCAAAGAGCCCTTACTAAGCACCTATTATGTGCCAAGCACTTGTACCAAAGCCACATCACCCAATACAATAGCCGCTGGGCATATCAGGAGGCTCCTGAATATGGTGAAATGGGGCTAGTGCAACTGAGGGACTCCATTTTAAATTTCATGTGATTTTAATTATTTTAAATTTAAAATCAGAAGCAATATAAAATATTCCTGCCTTGATAAAGGGCCACTTCCTAGGAAGAGGCTTCCTGAGTCCCTTTGGTCAGAATCAGCCCCTCCCTGCCTTGCTCTCCCGCTCTGGTGTTACTGCCCACCATGGCAGCACCTTACGTGCTGCCAGGCAGAGGGACTCCAGGCTTGCCAGTCTTGCCCACCAGCCCATGAGTTCTAGAGGGCAGCCCCTTTGTGACTAGACTCTATGACCATCACCCCCAGCCCTGAGGCCTGGGCAGAAGAGTGGCACCAGGAAATGCCCAAGTCCTAGCTGGAGATGACTGCAAAGCAGAATGGAGTGAGCAACGCCACCCTGTAGGGCCTCAGTCTCCTCGTCGGAGAAATGGGAGTGAGGATTCCTCTCGGCCTCTTCCCCTTGCCTTCTATGCCTCTCTCCCTCATGGCCCTTCCCTCAGGCTGCCAAGGGCTCCTGGGGAAAACAGTGCCACAGTCTGCAGCAAGAGGCCAGCCCCCCCCCCTCCCGCGGACTCAGCAATGCTGGTTTCTGACCTTCTCACCACACTCTCGGCAGCATCCAACCTACTCTCTAGGCCCTTCAGCCTGAAAGTCTTCCACACGCTATTCCCAGGCTCTGCCCAGCCCCAGGCTGCTCTGCCTTCAAAGCATCTCTCTGGAGGGACCCAGGAGGAATAGAGAGTGGGAAAATAGCAGGGAACTGAGGCCTTCGGGGGGCTCTCCAGCAATTCCCGACTCCCCAGGCCACACCACCTGTGCCACCAGAACTCTTTGGGGCCTCAGTTTCCTCTCCGATAAGATGGAGGTGGCAATTTCTGCCTCTTTAACTCCCCCTGAAGCCAGTGCAAAGAAGGAGGGCAGGAAAGGGCAGCAGGGAGCACCATGGAGTACTCCTCCCAGACAGTGTGCTGGTGGGAACAAGGGCACTTCTGCCCACCTCCCCGCTCAGTACACTCCTGGTGATGCAAGACAGGGGAGAGAGGGAAGCTCTGGTTGCCAACTGTGCCTCCCACTCTTCCCAATCCTGTCAGCTTCCAGGACCATCATCAAATCATTCTCCCTTAGCCCCCAGACCGCAGAATAGATCACTTCCCAGGTCTTTCTGGGGATCAGGACTTGATCTCAAAGATTATCAAATCCCACATCTAATTCTTGACACTCTTCTATAGCAGCCCCAGCACATGTTCACTTTGGCTCCACTTCCATGCCTCTAGTGACAGGGTACTCACTACCTCTCAAGTTTGCCCCAGACACTCTCACATTTACATGTTCTTTCTTACACTGGGCTGAACTCCCCTCTGTATCTGCTGCCCGCTGGCCTTGAAGGCCACACAGCAAAGTCTCATTCCTCTCACCTTCCATGCAAGCCCCCCAAATATTTGAAGGCAACAATCCAGCCCTGCTCATTCTTCATTGTATCAAAAAACAACCCTAGAGCCTCAAGGTGTTTTCCAGGCACTATGATATCCAGACCCCTGTCCATCCAGGTTAGGGCACCTGAACACATTTCCATCTGTCACTGTCCTTCTTAAAGGTCAATACCCCAAATGGGCCACCGTCCTCAAGGAATGACCTGATGGCACAGAGCAGTCTAGACCAACAACATACCTGCATTCTGACCACTCAATACATTTCATTTATTTTTTAAATTTATTTATTTCAAGTAGGCTCCATACCCAGTGTGGGGTTTGAACTCACGACCCCAAGATCAAGAATCACTGGCTCTACCCACGGAGCCAGCCAGGCACCCCTTGAGACCTTTAAAAGCAGCACAAGAAGCTAAACAGTGGCCGCTGATCAGAGACTGAAAGCCGGTACGGTGTTCCACAAACGCAGTGAAACAGCCCTCCTCCCCCAAATCAGGACCTGTTTGGTGGTAAACATCAAACCAGATTTTTTTTTTTTTTCCAAAAATCTCTGCCGGGATCCCTCAGCCTGTGAGGGAGCGTCACACAACCTGCCCTTCCACCGTGATCAAACACAGCTGGGCCCCAGCTTGGGCACATCTGCTGTGCGTCCAGGTGACAATGGGAGAAAAGATGACAGCATCAACCCCATAAACCAACAGAGATGGTAGGCTTACTGCCTCCTGCGGTAACACAGCACAGCACCCGCTGAGTTAAAGATTTCTGACATCTGCTCCAAATGGCAAGAACAGGGGAAAGAGGTGAGGTGGGTTCCGAAGCCGTGAACCACCCCCACACTCCCCCACTCAGCTCCAAACGGAGGCCCCAGGCCCAGCCTCTGCACGGCCTGGAACACGCAGACCACAGGCCAATCTACCGCTGGGCTGACTCAATTTTCTAGTTACAGATCTTAAGTACTTAGCCATGCACTCACGAGAACATACATCCCTTACAGGGAGCCGAGAAAGGGAATTGTGCTGAAGAACAGAATAATTGAATCAAGATTTCTGTCACGCGGCTCTCAGGCCCTAAACCATGGGCGGGTTTTTTTGGTTTTTTCTTTCCCCTTTCCTGACAAAGGTCTTACGGACTCCCAGGGGTCCATTTCTCCTCTCAAACCCATTAACGTCAGCCACACTGGCAGCCTGTCCAGGCCACAGAGAGCCAGGTGAAGGTGGGGCGATGTCCGGGAGGGAGACAGCCAGCTCCAGAGACCCAGCCAGCAGATGCACACTGGGGCTGAGAAAAACCAACTGGGAAGATTGTCATCTTTGTAATCCTGGGGTGGGGGGTAGCACCGTACTCCTTCCTCCCAGCCCCAAGGGCAGAGATGAGATGATTCACTTCCCCAACCCCCAGCATCACCACTGCTGGAGGCCTTCCTGGGAGAGTGTGCACAGCCCTTCCAGAAGCCACCTGCTGACCTCTCAGGGCAGGCCACCCGACACCCCCTCCCCACCACCCCCAGTGCTCTGGTGCAGAGGGAACAAGGACATGCTCACAGCCTTCACGTCCTGCCCTCAGGCATCAGATCTGCACGGGGGTCTTCTCATGCACCACCAAGCTCAGGCCACAAGGGTTGTGCCAGGCCCACTCTCCTCCAGCCAAGGGGTGAAGATGAGGGCAGGCCAGTGGAAACCCTCCCCCCCCCATTCCCAGTTCCCAGCTCAGGAGCTCCGCTGCCTCTCCCAGAGTGCTCAGCCCCTGCCCGCGTCCCCTCCACCTGGGGACTCAGGGGCTCTTCGAGCAAGCAGGTGCTCAGTGGGCATCTTCGCTTCTGCCCCTGACTGATCGCCCCACAGCAGAGCCCGGTGGGTCCATCCCGGACAAGGCTTCGTGGCCATTTCTTACCTTCATCCCTCTTGCGCTTGTTGGTGTCGGCGCTGGGGGAGGTGATGCCCAGGATGCCGCTGATGGAGTACGAGGATCCGGCCGAGTCCGTGCTCACCGATGACACCTGCGTCACGGAGCCCGTGGACACTGCGCAGAGGGAGAGGGGCGGTCAGGGCTGGGGGGGGGGGGGGGTGGGCAGGCGCTTCGGGCCGCCAGCCCAAACAAAGGCACTTGCCCTGCACTGGGCTGATGCGACTGCCGAGCAGGGGAGTGCGGGGCGCAGCGAGTGTGTACTGAGTGTGAGCTGAGGACACTCGCCCCAGGGCAGCCACACCCGGGCTAGGCGAGCAGCCCTCAGGGGGCCATTTGCCCAGGTTTTCTGCGGCTGGGGGTGGTGAGAGGGAGAGGACCGGCTGCCAAGAGGACCGGCGGTGCAGAAGGGAGCACAGGGCAGTGTCAGAAGGGCACTCGCTCCAATCCCAGCCTGTCCAAGGATGCAGGAAGCTGGGGAATGGAGGAGAGAGAGGGGGGAGCCGGGGCCCACCACCAGCCACAGCTAAAATAAAAAGACCTAGAGAACTCATTAAGCAGGTTCAGTCCCTGCTACAAATCCACCCCTCCGTGCAGACGGGAGGGCCTGCACATTCCTACATACAGCCAACAAAACTCCAAACGGCAATCTATCCCTTCTTTTTATAGTTCCTCACCCTTTTCTCCTTCCAGTTTACCTGGATTCTAGTATTTAATATTAATTATGTAATAATGATAGGCTATAGAATAGACTCTATATCGTGCATACATCCTATACATTGACATATAGAATAATGACAACTAACGTTTTCTGAGAACTTCCTCTGTGCCAGGCATTATTGAAGCATTGTTTGATTTAATTCTAAGAACAATCCTATAAGGGAGGCAGTACTACTAACTCATTGGAAAGGTAAGGGAACGAAGGCCCAGAGAACGGTAAGTGACTTGCCCAAGACCACAGAGCTCAGAAACTAAAGTCTGAACCTCTCGAGTGACCTGATCCTCGTTAAGGAATCATGAAAGACAATTCTATGCTTCACATTAGTGCAGTGCTTTTCATCTGATGGTTCTAACAACCTAAAATGCTATTATTTTCCCCGTTTGGTAAATGAGGCTCCACAGGTGAAGGGATTTATTTGCTCGGCGTCATCTAGCCAGTAAGCAGTAGTACTAGAGCTTAGCCTCAGGTCTGCTGACCTCAAGTCTAGACTTCTCCCTGTCCGGAAATGGGCCGGGGTTAGTCACTTAGGGTGACTGAGGCCAGGTCTCTACATTCCTAAGGATAAGCATGGGGTGGGGGGAGTTTCGTGCAAGTCTCACATTAAATCCTAACCCCAGAGTCCAAGGGAAAGACCAGTTAGTCAGCCGTCAGGGGCCTCACAAGCTCTCCAGCTGATTTCCATTTCTGGGCTGTGGGAATTCTTTCTTGGTTCATTAAAACCTACAAACCAATCTCAGACACATTTCCTTGGGCTATAACTAGCTGGAGGCAGGTGGAGCCGCCTTTGACTCTAAAGTGTAGGAAATTACGAGAAATGGTGGTGATTGCATGAGAAGCTGTTTGTTGCTTTCCTTGGAGCATATCCAGCTCTTGCTCCTACAGACCTAGAGGGAACAGTGCCTTTCTTCTTATATTTGAGTTAGATTTTAGATCCTCCTTAGGAGACACAGAAGTAGAAATCGTTAACTTCTCTTTTCCTTCACCAGAAGAGGCTCCTCAAAATAGATTTATGCAAATCTCACAACCTTTTCTGTATTAAGGTGCAAAGAACAGAGGAAGAAAGAAGATCACAAGTCACTTGGTACTTTAAAAAACAACCACCATGTACAATCAAGGCTTGCCATGTTGCCAACAGAGCCAATGACATTTTGTGATTGCACTAGACTCCCAAGACCCAAGTTCCAGTCCCAGCTCGGCTCTGCCACGTAAAAAGCAGGGTGCCCTTGGGCTAGTTATTCAATCTCCCAACTTCTATTTCCTCTGCCCTCAGTAACTTTGTAAGCTATAAGGGGCTGTACACATATAAGATGGATCTTTTATAAAAATTTCTGAGGCGAAACAAAGCATTCTGCTGACCTACAAGTAGAATTGTTCCTCTAACCCAACTGTAGCACTAGTATCAGTACTTAGTCTGATACTCATTGTTCCCTGATCTGAAACAGTTAAAGCTACAAGTGAAAAATCTCAGCCACAAACATTTCCCCAGGAACCCTCCTCAACCCTCTTCACCCCAGCTTAAGAGATCTGGTAGTTCCCTTCCTTTGGCTCACACAGTACCCTGTACTTTCTTCTTGAGCCTTATCTCAGTGTTTTGCAAACTTCTCTTACATTCCCTGCTCAGGCTGAGAAGCCCTTGAGATTGGGGATTAAGTCCTGCCTCCTTTAAAACACCAGTCTCCTGAAAAGCAGGGGCTTAGCAAACACTTTCCGAATGGACTACTAAAGAAAATTTATTTATTTATTCACTTATTATTTATTTAATTTTAATTTATTTATTTAAATTTAAATTCAATTAATTAACATATAATGTATTATTTATTTCAGGGGTACAGGTCTGTGATTCATCAGTCTTATATAATTATTTTAGGGGCACCTGGGTGGCTCAGTTGGTTAAGCGTCCACCTTCGGTTCAGGTCATGATCCCAGGGTCCTGGGATGGAGCCCCTGCACTGGGCTCCCTGCTCAGTGGGAAGCCTTCTTCTCCCTCTCTCTCTGCCCCTCCCCCCTGCTCATGCTCTCTCTCTCAAATAAATAAAATCTTAAAAAAAAAAAAAAAGAGGGATGCCTGGGTGGCTCAGTTGGTTGGACAACTGCCTTCAGCTCAGGTCATGATCCCGGAGACCTGGGATCGAGTCCCGCATCAGGTTCCCAACTCCACGGGAAGTCTGCTTCTCCCTCTGACCTTCTCCTCACTCATGCTCTCTCACTGCCTCTCTCTCAAATAAATAAATAAAATCTTAAAAAAAAAAAAAAAAAAGAAAAAGGAATTATTTTATGGTAGGGAGGAATTCTCTCTTACCTTTATCCAAAGAGGCAACCATGGAGGACCAAAACCTCAGGGAGCATCTCATTTGTGCCCCTCAGTCCACAAATGGGGAAACTAAGGCTCAGAGAAGTAAAGGGACTTACACAGTTCACTGGATGAGTTCGTGGCAGAGCTGGAAGTATAAGCCTGGCCTCTGCCCATTCCCCCATCACCATGGGAAGTTCAAGTTTGCAGTTAAAGAGGGAGTGACATTACACAGTCTGAGACATTATTAAGTGACAGTGACAGTGACACGGACTGTCAGAGGCTTACTGAACGGCCACCACTCTTTTATAGGAGAACAACCTTACCCCCAGTGACATATGTCACTGTCATCTCACAGTCTTTGTGGGGAAAGGAAAGGCACGGGGAAACTTCTGGACTCCTCAATAGGACCCCCAGGCTTCCAAATGCCGCTCCCTCAGACTATACCCTGTGAGTGTCAAAACCCCCAGGGCAGCCCTCAACCGTTCAAGGAGTATATGAGATCGAAGTGAGAGAGGAGAGAGAGAAAGTTTGGGAAGTTTTGCCACATCTTCACTCAAGACTGCAAGTGCACAAAGAATTGTGGAAGGGCTGGTTGATAGAAGAAAAAAACACATTCAAAACTACTTACTGACTAATGATGCAGAAAATGTTATGAATAAGTATCCCTTTCTTGATTTATTACTTTAATTATCTGACATTCTATAGACCCCCATTAGTGGATTTTTTTTTTTTTGGCTTAGATTTCAATTTTCTGTCTCATGGTGAAAGCTATTTATCATAATAATCAGTAAAATTCAAAACCTTTTAGCAGTATTTATAAAATTCATTTACCAGGTTCAGCCCTTGGAGAATGACAAAGAAGGCGCATTAGTACGTGTGCCGAAGTGTTTTATGCAGAATTATCTGTCCATAAGAATGATTAAAAGTTCTTTAGAATATTTGGAGCTCATTAGATTTTTAAATTTTTTTTAAAAGTTCTTACCTATGCTGTGACTGGAAGCTGGGACCGGCTGGTTGGGTGGTTGTTGTACTTTTGTTCGGATGATCCTGTGGACAGGTGGGAAAGAAATAAACGGTTATTTGCCATCGTGGAGAAGATATCTCAACTAGCTCTGCACGGACAACCAGAAAAACCATATCAAGCTGGGGCAGAGAAGGAGGGAGGTTATGACACTAGATTGGGAGTTAGAGGGTTCAAAGAGCTATGGACTGGTGCCAACTCAGCCCCTACCTCCCTGGGTGTCTTGGGATAACTTGTGCCCCTGTCTGGGATTCGAGGGCCTCTTCTGTAGAAAAAGGATGATATGTTAGTGTTATAAATGGGCATCTTTTTTTCTCTGGAGCAGCTGCAGCTCCAGAAAGAACCTCCTGAGTGATGTTAGGGAGTTTCTTCCCTTCCCTAGAACGGTGCCCCTCCTCGATGGAATGACAGGACTGAACCAGGTGACCTCTCTGTTCCCTAGGGGCCCATGTGGTCTTGTTTTCTCTGCCTTAGAGAGCCACAGAAGGAGTCACATCCCCACCTATCAAAAATTATCAAGGAAGCGGATGTTTATTGCTCTCAAACTAAAAAGGGTTAAAGGGCTGGCTTGGCTTTGCTACAAGAAGCCCTCCAAAGTTGTCTTGTACAAAAATCCATGCTTAGGCTCCAACAGGGCCAGGAACCGGGGGTGTTCCGGCCTGTCTTTCCAGAGACCTTGCTCTAGTTCTAATATGATGAACTTGATTGTGACCCTGGGCAAGTCCACTCCTTTGTGGGCCTCAGTACAACGAGGAAGTTGAAACAGATCACTCTACTTACTTTAAGTAATTAAATCCCTTTTCTGGGAAAAAATCTTCCAGAAAAGCCTACTGTATAAAAGGGGTAAGAGCACTGCCTTCCCTTTGCACCTGCCGGCTCTAATGTTCCTCGCAGAGCGCTGGATTCTGGGAAGCTTAGTCTGTAAATTTCTATCTGGAACAACACACTCATATGGGCCTCCTCCATGAGACCGCAAGCCCTGTGTATCATAGGGTACGCAACCAGGGCCAGGCCAGAAGCCTCTGTGGGGTCTACAAGAAAGTTTCTTCCCTGGCATTTGGGAGAAGGCTGGGTGGTAATACAACTTTTCTTTGGAAAAGTTCTACTTCAGCCTCTATTACCTTTTAAAAGAAATTAGAGTTTTTCTTTTCTTTTCTTTTCTTTTCTTTTCTTTTCTTTTTAAGATTTATTTATTTATTTTGACAGAGAGAGAGAGCACAAGTAGACAGAGCGGCCGGCAGAGGGAGAGGGAGAAGGGAGAAGCAGGCTCTCTGCTGAGCAGGGAGCCCGACATGGGACTCTATCCCAGGACTCTGGGATCATGACCTGAGCCGAAGGCAGCGGCTTAACCGACTGAGCCACCCAGGCGCCCCAGAGTTTTTTTTAATTATAAAAGCAACTTTGTGCTTATTGTAGACTATTAGGGCAATAAATAAAGAAGAATAAATAGAAGAAGGATAAAGAAAGAAAGAAGACATCTAAAATCACATTTCAGTGTATTTCCTTTATGCTAACATTCTTACGCATATCAAGAAATATCCATTTTCTGTTAGCAAAATCAGGATTAAACCATGTACACAGTGTGTATCCCGCTCTCTTCACTCCATGCCATAGGAGAGGCTTTTTCACATTCCAGACCATTATTTCTGGAAGTCCAAGTTGCAAGCTGCACTGGGTCTCCAGCCTGAACAAATGGAGAGCAGTGAGGATAACGTGGCTGAGTTATGGCCTCCGCCCTCTGCGATCTCACAGCTCAGCGGTGGGCACCCAGGCTGTTCAGCACGCTCGGCCGAGAGCCTGGAACGAACATTTCCCTTCCCACCACAGCCCAACCACGGGTCCTCTGGAGTCCAGGCCCTTGAACCTCCAGGGTCCTTTGCCCCTTTCTATGAGTCAGTGTAAGTGTTGCAGCAAATGTATTCGGTATTTGTTTGTTTTCTCCAATATTCAAATGGCTTATTTTAACTCAGCAAACATGGAACACATTCACAAGGACCTGGGAGTGAGGTAGTCTTTTGAAACCAACTGGAATTAAGCTAGAATCTGATCCAATTTTTAGTATTTTTGTGTATGTCACCTTAGTTTTGCATACATGCAGTTTGTGTACAGAGACAGAGCTCGATGTGAGTATATGGATACACCAGATGTAAATGTAGTTTATCTACGCTGTGGTTTATATATGTACAAAAATATGGTGACATATTTCAAAACCATCTCCCATTACTTCCAGTCCTAACCGGAAAAAGTCCTAACTTGTCAAAGAATTGTCTGGCCATTAAATTTAAGCAAAGAAAATTTTGTTTTCCTTATTTTTCTTTCAAAGTATTTATAAATCATTTGGTAAGACGTTATCAATTGTTATAAATCATTGAGAGGCAGTTGTAGCTATTGATTAAGTACACAGGCTCTGCAGGATGCCTGGGTGGCTCAGTCAGTTCAGTGGTGGTTAAGTGACTGCCTTTACTCAGGTCATGATCCCAGGATTCTGGGATCAAGCCCCACTTTGGGATTCCTGCTCAGCAATGGGGGGACCTGCTTCTTCCTCTCCCTCTGCCACTCCCCCTGCCTGTGCTCTCCTGCGCTCTCTCTCTGTCAAATAAATAAATAAAATCTCTTAAAAAAATAAAAAATTATATAAATACATACATACATACATACACACACACAGGCTCCAGAATCGTACTACTAGTATTTGGATCCCAGTTTTCCAACTTGCCAGCTGCATGTCCTTGAGTAAATTACTTAACCTCTCTGTGTCTCAGTTTCTTCACCTGCAAAGTGGGACTAAGAATCATTCCCACCTCATTGGGTTATTATGAGAATTTAACTATTTAACTATTTAGAAGAGCGGCTACTACATAGTAAATTCTCTATAAATGTTAGCTATTATTTTCAGTAGTATCTTCATAACAATTAAAGACTAGCTTCACCCTTAAAAGGTCCATATTTTCCATAAATGCCTTAAAAACACATGGGATCCCCCTGGGAGTTGGGGAGGAGAACGCTGCCATCCCCACACCCTATTTTAAGGCTGTAGTGGGGTCGTCCTCTATAGGCGAGACCAGAGTATAGGGAACCCTCCAAAGCTGTCCCCAAGGATAGAGATTTTATCCATCTGCTTGCAGCAGCTGCCAAAAAAAAAAAAAAAAAGAACAAAGAGCATTATCTTCCACTGTGAAGAAATGGCAGTGGGAATAATAAGACTAATTGATTCATAGCAATTCTTTGAAAATTAAAAATTAACAAAAAAAATTTTTTTAAGATTTTATTTATTTATTTGAGAAAGAGAGAGAGAGAGATCACAAGTAGGCAGAGAGTCAGGCAGAGAGAGGGGGAAATAGGCTCCCCGCTGAGCAGAGAGCCCCACGCAGGGCTCGATCCCAGGACCCCACGATCACGACCCAAGCCGACGGCAGAGGCCTAACACACTGAGCCACCTAGGTACCCCAAAAGTTAACAAAAAATTTTTTAAAAATTAACAAGTGATCATCAAGACTCATCACAATAAGAGTTACACTCTGGACCTTTTCTAAACCACAGACAGTCTGGCTAACTGGCACATAACAGTAAAAGGTCTATCCTCTATTTTGCTGTGCATCAGCATGACCCTGGGTGCCATGTGAACATCCTAGATGGTCCAACAGGGAAGAGAATTCGGCAGTCAGCCAGTTCCTCCAAACTGGGGAACCAAAGCCCAGAGTGCTCAAGTGACTTGCCCAGGGTCACACAGCCGGTCAGACTTTCAGCCAGACTTCCAGGCCCCATGCCTGAGCACTTTTCTTTGGACCACAAAGAAAGAGAAAAAGAGGAAGCAGTCCCTCTGCTAAATATTTACTATAGGAGACGTAAAGCCAATGTGGATTCCAAATCCATTTAGAAGATGAAGGACTAATGTCCCAGGGACTTTGGGTATTACTGGCACTTGTAAGGATCAATTTCAACATCACCCTCACTTCTTTGAAAGGCAGGTCTTCTCAGACTCATCCCCTATCCCCCCCATACACAAATACACTGAAAGAGAAAATCCGAAAATCATGCACCTTTAAAAAGGAAATAGGAAGGGCGCCTGGGTGGCTCAGAGGGTTAAGCCTCTGCCTTCGGCTCAGGTCATGGTCCCAGGGTCCTGGGATCGAGCCCCACATCGGGCTCTCTGCTCAGTAGGGAGCCTGCTTCTCCTTCTCTCTGCCTGCTACTCTGCCTATTTGTGATCTATCTCTCTGTCAAATAAATAAATAAAATCTTAAAAAAAATAAAAAGGAAATAGGAAGACAGAGCTATGGAGATTCCACATCTACGGCACTAATGAAAGCACCATTGGACGGTAAGAATCCTGGACCGTCAGTTGTGCTAAGAATCCACAACCAAGGGTCCAACTGGGCCATGCCGGGAGCGGCCCCACAGGGGACATCCAGGCCAGCAACCAACGTGGAGAAGAAAGAGGGAAAGGGTAAACAATCTCAGAAGCCTTGCTGCCCAAGTTCAGAGGAAGAGCAGAGTTCAGACTAGCTCCCTCAGGCCACATCCGTTCCTGAACAAGCTTTGTTTAGCTGCATGATTATTTGTTTTTATTTGAATTAGTTGCCAGTATTTGCAAGGTGGGGGGCTCCTGGGTGGCTTAGTCGTTAAGCGTCTGCCTTCGGCTCAGGTCATGATCCCAGGGTCCTGGGATCGAGCCCCACATTGGGCTCCCTGCTCCATGGGGAGCCATGCTCCCCAGGGAGCTCCCTGCTCCCTGCTTCTCCCTCTCCCACTCCCTCTGCTATGTTCCCTCTCTTACTGTATCTCTGTCAACTAGATAAATAAAATCTTTAAAAAAAAATATTTGCAAGGTGCGAGCTTTTACATAAATACGTGGATCTGTAGCTTCCCTTGAAAAATCCGAATACCTAGCCATGCTGACCCCAAGATCTCATATGACCACAACCAACTATTGGTTAAATTGGTTAAAGAGAACTGTCTAAAGAGAGACAACAAAAGAGAACTGTCCTTCTAGCTGGGAACACCATGCACAGTGCCCACTACTTGACCACTGATTTAGAGACACGGGCCTCAAACAGAAGGCCGGCTCCATTCCACCTGTCTCTGCCAGCTCTCCGACAGTCACCTCCAACAGACACTCAGGCTGGAATCTGAAGATCCTTGGGGCAGCATCTCAGCGCTAACTTGTCCTTAGGAAGCGACATGAATGTGATGTCTCGTGTCCCAGGAAATCACCCACACACTCAGTACAACAGGTGCTGTGGCACTGAACTCCATGTCAGTCATGGGTTCCCGGGCTGGTCTCCCAGGAGACAGTAGGAAGGCATACGCTTGTGGGGGAGGACAGTGGAGATGACACTGTGGCCACCAGAATAGCTACCAATCCAGCCACTGCTCCCTTGTTAGCTGTTAAAATAGGGGAATCATGAGAAGTTGCCCCCAACAGAGTCAGGGGCTGGGAGAGGAATCTGTGGACATTTGCAAGATGGTTCTTTTGAACGCAGCTTTGCCTTCATATGGAGAATAAAACTGCAGTGCTGGGATGGCTGGGGCTTCCTGGGCTGGAGGGGGGAGGGCGGCAGCAACAGACAGCTGTCCCACACCTCTTCTATCCGCATCGCTGGGTTGGTTGGCTAAAGACCACAAAGAACTCTGGGTAAAGAATGGAGTAAGGAGCCAGAGTGAGCTCCCAGACAAGAGCCCCCGGAGGGGTACACAGGAGAGGGCTTCGGGTCCCCAAGGGAGCTGCAGACAGGCAGCAAAGTGCACAGAGATGGAGTGGGACTGATTGTTTTACTCCTCCTTGTTTCTCTTCTCTCAGATCCTCAGTCCTGTCCCTAGCAGAGTCCCACAGGGCAGGGCCATGAGACAGGCCCTCCTGGGTTCGACTCCCAGATCTACCTCAAAATCATCACTCCTGGGGCGCCTGGGTAGCTCAGTGGGTTAAAGCCTCTGCCTTCGGCTCAGGCCCTGATCCCAGGGTCCTGGGATCGAGCCCCACATTGGGCTCTCTGCTCAGCGGGGATCCTGCTTCCTCCTCTCTCTCTCTCCTTGCCTCTCTGCCTGCTTGTGATCTGTCAAATAAATAAATAAAAATCTTTTTTTTTTTAATTTTTAAAAATCATCACTCCTCTGCACTCTCCTTCTGGACCTCAGTTTCTTTATCTGCCACAGAACCGAGATAAGCCTCGAGGGCTAACGGAGACCACAGGTGCAAAAACACCTCAGAGGCACCGCCACACTGCAGACACCCAGGAGGCCCCTGAGGCCAGCCCCGGCCCCAGCCACAGGCAACCAGCAGGCAACTTTAAGAGCGGAAGGAGGCTGGCAAACCCTGGGCCTGCCCTCCTGGCAGCATTCGGCCGATGCTGAGGACCACGTGGCCCTTCAGTTCTGCCGTGCTGTCTGTCTGTCCCAGACCCACCCTCTCCCTATCACCTCGCAGCCACCCTGCTTCACTGGTTCCGTCACTGCCTGGCCACCACAGGCATGAGAGGTTGGGACTCCCACGTGCAACCTGAAGTTCTCTTTCAAACCACCAACTCCAGTCACACCCTACACTGGGGACTCCATGGGCCCCCAAAGCCTGACCATGGGTTTGACAGAAGTTTCTCTGCAGAGCAGGCTTCTGCTGCTTCATTGCTTCGAGGCATTATACGCCTCACTCTAGGTTAGGGCTTTTGGAGACGTGGGGGAAAAGTCACATTGCTTGGCGTGGTGGAAATCCTACAATAAAGCCAGAAGCAGAGGACTCAAAAAGCACACTGGCGTCCCTCATAATCCAGAAAAACAACAGGAGTATCCCCCCTCCAAACCCACCGCAATCTTTGCTATCTCCTCAGCTATTTTGGGCTGGTCAGACTTATACTACGCACCAGAATCCCACCCTAGACAAGGAGGCCTTCTAGCGACTAAGAGACCATGTGCCCGATTTCCCTCTCTCTTCTCAGCACTGTGATGTCAGAGTCAAGGTAAAGATTTGCTGAGAGAAAGAAAACAGGTTAATGGTAATAAAATGGCAGGACTCAAAACATCAACACATGGGGCGCCTGGGTGGCTCAGTCGGTTAAGCCTCTGCCTTCGGCTCAGGTCGTGATGCCAGGGTCCTGGGACCAAGTCCCGCACTGGGCTCCCTGCTCAGCAGGGAGCCTGCTTCTCCCTGTCCCTCTGCCTGTTGCTCCCCATGCTTGTGCTCTCTCTCTTCCTCTTTGTGTCAAATAAATAAAATCTTTTAAAAGGGCATTAAAAACTTCCTTTAAAAAAATAAACCAACCCAGCAACACAGACACTCACACAGTGATTCTACACATTTGACTCATCCAAGAAGAAACACCCAGCAGGCCCAGAAGAGATCTCTGAGACACTGTAGTCTAACCACCTCTTTCTACCAGGGGTGAGGGGTCTCTTATGCCCACACAGGCTCTGCACTGACAAGGGTCAGGTGTGACTTTGGAGAAATGGGAACTGGTCAAGTTTTTACCCTGCTGGCTTCTCTTTTCTTTGTGGAGTTTAGACAACGGTCATTTTGGTTTATCTCGTAATTTCATCCTTGACCTCTGTGGGTTTAGATAGAGCTGAGACTGCACCGTCTACAATAGAACACTTTCTTCAGGACTTGTTAAAGCTCTGAGAGCTCCGTCAGATACCTCCTGGGTCAGACTACAGAGAAGAAGGTGCCTCTGTGGCTCCTGGGAGAATCCCATGCCTGGTACGCATGGCATTTCTCCGGTTCTTCCTCTCCACGGGTGAGACTGAGCGGAACTGGGTAGAGGGCAGCCCCCCAACTCCACAGCACCTTAGTGTCCTGGATGTCACTCTTGGAGATCACAGACCCACATCAGAACCTTCAAAGTCTGGGGCTCTCAGAAACAGGAAGAGCTTTGTCAGGGTCACACTTGGAGCTTCAGACAGAGCTGGGACCAGAAACTAAATCCCCCAACCTCAAGTCCTGGCTCTGTTTTCCACACTCAGTGGCTCAACCTCTGTCCAAAATGAAGGCAGGGATTTTCTTTCTGGGATGCTCTGATATAGGCCAGTGCTAAGACTTTGAGCGTGGGCTTACAAGTGACGTGACATTTGTGGGGCCTGATCAGGACAATTCCCTGCTAAGTGCTCCACACACAGAGGCAGGTGGGAAAGGGAGTGATAAAAAGCACTCTGGGCTCAGAAGAATCTCAAGCAGATTGGGTACTGACATGGCCTTCCCTCCCTGGGCCTAGAACTCCTGCCCATTTTGGAAAGACAAGAAAGGTGATAGAGAGGTCTACAGAGGCCCACGAGCCCCCTCCTTCTGTCTGATAACCCCTAAGGAGCCTTGATGAATGGACAGACCAGATCCCTAGGAAAGGTACCTGCAGAGCCTCCAGGATGCCCCACTCCACCCAGATCCCTAGCCCCCCACCGGCACCAGCCCCTCACCTGTTGATGGAACTGACGCTGGGCACCGTGTCATTGTCACACACCCGTTCCGCCAGCAGCCGGTCCCTGATCTCCCAGGCAAACATGGTGGGATTTTGGCGTTTATACTCAGCGATTTTTTCCACCACTTTGGGCGTGGCGACCTTTGGTTTGGATCCTCCAATTACTCCAGGCTTGATGCTCCCAGTCTCATAATACCTAGGACCCAAGGAGAAAGGAGCTTAGCCATGAGGAACCAGCAAAATGATGTTTGCAACAAAATAACTACTCAAATAGCTACTCTGTCCCGGAAGCATCTGGCTCTGTGCTGTGCAGTTCACCAGCACTGGCCATACAGAGCTTTTAAACATCTGAAATATGACTCATTTGAATTGAGGTGTGCTATAAGTGTAAAATACACACCAGACTGTCAAAACTTAGTAGAAAAAAAAGAACAGGGGCGCCTGGGTGGCTCAGTGGGTTAAGCCTCTGCCTTCAGCTCAGGTCCTGATCTCAGGGTCCTGGGATTGAGCTCTCTGCTCAGCAGGGAACCTGCTACCCCCTCCCTCTCTGCCTGCCTCTCTGCCTACTTGTGACCTCTCTCTGTGTGTCAAATAAATAAATAAAATCTTTTTTAAAAAAAGAACATAAAATACCTCATTAAGTTTTTATATTGGTCATATGCTGAAGTGATCACATTGTTCATATACTGGGCTAAGCAAACTATGTAAATTGTACCTGTTTATTTTTCCCTTTTTAAATATACTACCAGAAAATTTTAAATTTCAAGCGTGGCTCACATTCTGTTTCTGTTGGACAGGGCTACTTCAGATGCCATGCGTTGATTAGTTAATTAACTCTATCACATTTATCTACCATTTTACAATTTACAGAAAACTTTCAAGTCAGCTTTCCTACTTGATCTCCACAACAGTTCTCTTTTTTTTTTTTTTTTAAGATTTTATTTATTTGTCAGAGAGAGAGAGCACACAAGCAGGCAGAGTGGCAGGCAGAGGCGGAGAGAGAAGCAGGCTCCCTGCCGAGCAAGAAGCCCAATGCGGGACTCCATCCCAGGATGCTGGGATCATGACCTGAGCCGGAGGCAGCGGCTTAACCCACTGAGCCACCCAGGCGCCCCTGATCTCCACAACAGTTCTAAAGCACATAAATATTTTGAACAAATGAATGAAGAATGAATAAATGGTTCCCCGTTGATAGGTATAAATCAGAGATTCACAGAGGTTAAATAGTTTGTCCAGGATCACGCAAGACCCACGGGCCAAACCAGGACAGAAGCCCAGCCTCCTGAGCTAAAATTTCCCCAGGAAGTTGGCCTGTGCCTTTATCTGACCAGCACTCATATTCCCTAGCAGATTCCATCTGCATTCTGTG
The DNA here is from genome assembly GCA_004024625.1 of Mellivora capensis. NCBI lineage: Eukaryota > Metazoa > Chordata > Mammalia > Carnivora > Mustelidae > Mellivora > Mellivora capensis. The sequence goes on from PISX010005913.1 coordinate 58,208, forward strand.
AAACTGTCCCCTAAAATGTAACTTTTTTTTTTTTGCCCTGAGATTAAAATGATAACCCTGGTGTCAAATTAAAAGGAGGGCTGGATTCCAGAATTAACTGGAAATATGTATTATATAGAAGTCAAAACCCAAGCAATCAAAAAAAAGCCAACCACAAGTCATTGCAGCTTCTTCCAGCGACCTCCCCTGAGGTAAATCGCTGTTTCTAAGGACATTTCCATGCTATCAGCTCTTCCTCGTTAACACAAATAGGATGTCAGGGTTTTACAGTAAAACCGAGACCGGGGAGAAGAATGCCGTGAAAGATCATTTCAGGGGAAAAAAAATTACTTGATTCCTTTTCTGAATCTGAGCCTTTACTGGATGTTTCTCAACATTTACAGAGGCAATTCTTGACTTCTCTTGCAAAGGAGATTATCTTGCAGTTGAGAATATTTTTAGCCAAGAAGACATTTTAGAAATGTCTGGTAATCTTTTTTATTTATTTATTTATTTATTTATTTAGTAAACCCTGCATCCAACATGAGGCCAGGACTCACGACCCCGAGATCAAGAGTCACACACTCCACCGACAGAGCCAGCCGGGTGCCCACATGACTTGTGATTTTTCAACCTACCAAGAGTTTATGATAGGTAAGGGGAAGAGTTGATTCTCCTATGGGACGGATGGGAAGAGTTGCCCAAGAGCAAGGACTAGTTACATTTAAAGAGATGCTGAAGGGGCACCTGGGTGGCTCAGTTGTTAAGCAAGCATCTGCCTTCAGCTCAGGTCATGATCTGGGATCCTAGGCTCCCTGCTCAGTGAGAAGCCTGCTTCTCCGGCTCCCATTCCCCCTGCTTATGTTCCCTCTCTCCCTGTGTCTCTCTCTGTCAGATAAATAAATAAAATCTTGAAAAAATAAATAAATAAAGAGATCTTAAAATTCTCAGCCTGGGGTAAATCTAGTTAGGGCCAAGTTAGTAGATATTCTAGAAATAGATGAAATAATTTTGGGAACAGTGATACGGAAATGGAAATTCTGTTTTTCATTGAGAAGACCGAGTCATGTACAAACAAGGACCATAGGGGAAAACTCGACCTATCCTCCCTCTTTCTGTAATTTCTGAAAAATTGTAACTAGTCGCAAACAGGCTTTAAGAACTATCCAAGAAAATGCTATTTTGCCAGCAGTTTAGAAAGGCACCCCCAATCAAGGCACACAGCCGTCTCTGCAGCTTCTGAGTTTCCTTCTAACTTCACAATAAAGAGTGGTTTCTTACTACCAACAGAGTAACTCCTTACCTAGGCACAGTGCTCTAAAGGTTACAGAGCCCTTCCTCAAATCTTCTGGATCCTCCCCTCAATCCTAAGAGGCCAGTAGGGTTTTATGGAAGGGGAAATAGAGGATTAGAAGAATGAGCCCCTTGCCCAACTTCTGGAAGTCAGAGCCAGTCCCAGCTCTCAGATGTGACTCTGAAGCCAGTCTTCTTCCCACTAGAACACACGTCTGCTCTGACTGTGAAGTGAGAACAATAATGATGATCCCTTGCACCTGCAGCAAGCTTTCCCCTTTACCAGGCAGTTCACATGCAGCTTTGCCCTCACTCACCAGTCTCGGAGTGCCTGTTACAGGCACTGTCTTGGGGCAGAGCTCACAGACACACAGACAACCCGGGGCTAAGTACTCACAACATACTAGGGGAAGGAGCCAGCGGTATTCCCGAAGCAGCTGAGAGCGGAGCGGGAGGGAGCTGCCCCTCCCCCAGCCCCTGCCCAGCTTGTCTCCGTCTGGCTGGGGGAGGGGGGCGGGTGGCACCCAGGGCTCTTGGCCCATCTCACCTGAGCACCACCACCCACAGCAGACCTCAGTCTTAACGAGATACCCCTCTGTCTGCCTTTTGCCTGACCCATCAGCCAGGCCCTTAGAAGGCCACCCTGACACCCCAGGCGAAACCCCAGTTGGCAACTGTGTAAAGCGAGGACTCCCACGAAGAACTGCTCTTCCCTATTAGCGTAACCTCCACGCAGCCTTTTGGCTTACACGCCACCCGCCACCGACAGACCGCAGCCACCAACAAGAGGCACGCTAGTTTGGGAGCAAAGAGGTGGGTGTGTTCGCCCAGACTCTAGGAAGCTGTGTGACCTTGGCCAGATCGCTTAGCCTCTCTGGGCCTCTGTTGCCCCATTTGTATAATAAGGGGAGGATGTCTGCCCAGCCTGCCTCAGAGGAGAAAGGCAGAAACGCAGAAGGAGTAAGAGAAAGCTTTGCAAAACATAAAGAGCACGTGTTGCGGATTAAAATCCTCTGCATGTTTATTACTGTGTAACATACCACCCAGTTCCAAATGGTCTGAACCTCCCAGCCAGGCTCCAGTGAAAGAAGACAAGAGCCAGGCTTTCTGGGTGGGTTTAAATGGGCCTCACATGCCACCAGGCTGTGCCTCTCGAGCCCCTCCTGAGCCTCGAGCTCTGTGGACTGAATGCCCACACTCCTGGCAAACCGCCACCTTCTCAAGATGCCGGGGGTCTCTGCCCCAGGGACTCTGACTGCCTTGTCATACAGCCTCTGAAAACTACGGCCACCACACACAGCACACTCTCTATAATCTGTCACTTCAAGTGCGCCCATCAAATTCTTGGGTGACCAAAAAATAAAAAAGTCAGTGGATGGAACAGCCCCAGTTCAGAAATTCCCAGTCACACCGTTTTAGGGCTGAACTTGTTTCTTAAAAGGCAGTTCTAATTAGAGTGACATTTTGTCCACTGTGGTTCTTAGTTATGAAAATAATGAGCTATGAAATTCCAATTTATTGTTGACAACTTAAACGGCCAGGCACCGGAGCGGCGCATAACTTCCGAGTGCCACTCTACCTAGTGACAAATCTATTCTGGGCCTCCGGAGGCTGCCGGCTGGGCCGGGGAGGGTCCTTGTCCCCTTCAGTCTCCAGGGGAAGTCTGGAGGTCTCCCGGGCACCAGAACATGACGACCCAGCATCTAGACGTCCCCTCTGAGAAGGGCTTGGCGTCTCACCCTGAGAAGATTTCAAACAGCGAGCAAGATGTCGGCTCAGCAACGATGTCTCAGCAAAAACAAAGGAAGGGCCTTCTTTTTGCTCTCTCTCCCTCTGTGCAATGAAGAGGCTTCCCAAGAAGATAGCTAAGACCCACTTGGCTCTCAAAGTCTGACACTGAGATAGTCTAAAATATTTCTTTCCTGTCTCTCTCTCTTTCTCTCCTTCTGTCTTATCTTCATTGCTCTATTCTATTCTCTGTTTTAAAATCAATCATTCTCTTTTCATTTCCCTCTCCTCAATTTTTCTTCTTTTATTTTCACTCTCATCCTCCTGCCTACAACCACCATCTAACAAGAGCACCAGGCTTATGTCCAGCCTTCCGCCTTGAACTCTAGCTGGGGCTCATTTGCTCCTGAGTGCTAAACAGGAGTGGAGCTCACAGCCTCCTCCCTGGTTTCGAGATGACCTGGGGTGGGCAGGGAATAAGGAACAGACGCAAGGATCAACGTCCGCAAAGGGGATCCTAGATCCCTGGCCTTGAAACTTCTTCCCTTGGCCTCCAGCAAGGCTCCCCAAGGTTAGAAACTGCTTTTCCTCCCAACTAAGAGAATTTCTTAAATTCCAGCAGATGAAAGGAAGAGAGCACGCAGAAAACCACAATGTCACTGACATACTTCAAAATATTTATTTTCTATTCAGGCAACTGTTCTCAAATCTTAATGCAAGCTACAGGACCAAGGTTGCTTTCTGACCCTGGGAGGAAAATCCTGAGAGAACATTGAACAGCTGGACCTGAGAATACTCCGGCTGCCAGCGCAGACATCTAGCAACTTCACATGCCCAGAAAAAAACCTGCAGCTTTGGCTTTGGGGTGTGCTGAGATGCCGATGGTCTAAGGGTCCTTGAGGCCTCCTCTCAGTCCGAGAGGACTGACTGGCTGGGTGGACTAGGGTCAGTCACCTGCCCTCTGTAGATTTGTTTCCTCCTCTTAAAACATGCTTCCCTGGATCACACTGAGGCTCTCCTGAGAAAATAAACAGGCGTGCTCAAAAGCTGGGCTATCTAGCCCTCTGGGAGAATTGGCATTGTTGGTATTTTGCTGGGAGCAAATCGACAGGTCAAGTGGCAACTTGGAAATATCAGCTTTGAGAGTTAGTGTGTGTTTGGTGGGTTTCCCCCCCGCCCCCGCTCTAATATACACTTAGGGTGCATGTCACTGGGAAGGAAACAAAACATATAGGAGGAAAATACTACAGCCCAATGTAAGGAGGTTGATGATACCCCAACACTGAAAATGACAGCTGACTTTTAAAAATGGAATCCGCTTTTTGAAAACGTTCAAATAAAATACTGACAATGGGATTTTATAACTTGTAGATTTTCCACCCAGCCCTGCTCAGGCCCCGGGCTCACCCAAGATGTGCAAGGGAAATTCCCAAGAACCTCTTCCTCGTGGGTCCTTTGGAATAATTCATCAGGCTTTCAGAAAACATGTCATTCTTCCTGATTCAGTCACCCCATTCCACAAGGTACTCGAAATGGGGGTTTCCCGGGGCTCCTTTGACTTGAATGGCCTTCAAAGGGCTTTGCAAACTCTAAAGTATTAGGCATGTTAGCGAAGTGCTACCATGATTTTCAATACGACGTGGGCACATTGGACAGTTGCTGGGTCATGTTTTAGGTCGTTATTGAAAAAAATCAAGGGAAGCCTGCAGCTTCTGCCTTTACCTGCCGAGAATTTTGCTGACACAGCCATGGCTGACTCGAAGCTGCCTTGAGATGTCACAGGGCCTGACACCTTGATGAGCGAGTTCCACTATCCTTTGGCGGACTACATCCGGGAGTGGCCGTCCATTCACAAAAACCCCCCCAAGCTGATTCACTCCTCCATGTCCTGAAACAGATCAGAAACAAAAGGCGAGGGAAAGGGTGGTTAGAACCAGTCACATAGTAGTACCAGAAGCGCTGTTAACAAGCACCCAGAGCCTCTCTCATCAGAAATGGCCGAAGGCTGCCTATCTTGAGCCTGGAGTCCGATCGTGCAGGCTTCACGAGCACCTTGCTTTTTAAAATTAACCTTTGCCTTTGTCCATCTTCAGCCAGTCAGTCAGACTATTGATAACAAACATCCCCATACTATGTTTCCTTTAGTTACTAGTATCACCTTGTAATTTTTTGTTAACAATAGAGTATGTAAAAGACCCCAATCTACACTAGAAACATAACTTACTACATGCACGATGCTAAGATCTAAGGATGATCCTGGGGAGAAAATATGTTTTAAAATCCATCAACTGTAAAGAGATTTTTAAAAACGAAACTCTTTTCCTTTTAACAAATATCTGTAAAAGTGAAAAGGACTACTCCAATAAACTAGATCTCACAGGGAAAAAAAAATTTTTTTTAATCAGCAATCTGATTCAAGGGCTAAGGACTCAAAAATTTTTGTTTAAATAATGTCTACAGAGTACCGAAACAAAATCCAACCACTGCCTTGATCGCAAACAAACAAACAAACAAAAAACCTTTTCTTTAAAAAGATGGGGCTCATCCCTCAATAAAGGGGAAAAATAAACAAAAAAGGGGAGGCTCACACACAGACTTGACCACTGTACCCTCCCAGAGCACACAAAAGAAATGGGTCAGAAGATCCCATTCCACTCTACCACATCAGGATTTGTTATACAAGAGTTTCCCTGGAAATTCTGAAGTGTTTTTGCAATTGACAAGCAGCTTCAAGTTGATTTGGAGGGGGGTGGGGATAAAGAAGCTGGAGAAAGCTTCCAAGTCCCAGGTTTTACAAGCGCTCTGAGATGGGTTTTAAGCCAAAGGAGTCTGGGAAAGTATCTTCTCCACCCAATAAGCTCCCTTCTCTTATATCAAAGTCCATCTGGAGGGAAACAGGGATCCAAGTAAATGAAGAGCAGAACCAGTAAACACAGAGTGACCCAGTATAGCAACATCATTGACCTTGTAGCTGTTAATCAGCCACTAACTGACATTGCTGAGGACAGTCAAAAGCCAAAATCCAAGTCCAAGCATTTATTTACCAACGCTGCTGGTAGCTCAGAGGCCACCGATGGGGAAAGTTCCATCTAAACTGGGACTTGCCTGGGATTAGACTATACTAGGGAAGGTAGGCAACTCAGACATCTCTCTCTCACTCGCGTGTGCGCGTGCACACACACACACACACACACACTCCAATTCTAAAACATAAAATAGCCTCCTCATCTTAGCTATGCCCCCTCAACACTCAATATCTATCTAGGTTTATGAACATCTGAAAAAAAGGGGGGGAACACCCATAATATAACCTATTTCTTCAAAACTGCCAAAGCAATTCACCGATGTTTTCCAAGAGGTTCCTAACTGAATATTTCCCAGAATTTCTGAGCTCAGGCTGATTTCAAGGAAAAACACAATTTTATAGGTAACGACGGTACTTAATTCAATTCTTAGCTGAATTTCTTGATTTTCAAAATGAGCTTTAATTGGCTTTGATCGTTCTAACACACCCCAGACATAAGGAAAAGGAAAACCATCCCAAACAGGATTTTGCAGTTAGAAACAAAATTGCATAGTTCACCTAAAACAGAAAGATGACAGCTACCCCTGGTCAAGGGCCTTCAAAAGTCTTTGTTCTGGGGTTGGGAGCACCTGATAAAAAAGGATTGTATAGATCTTCAGAGAACAGGCTGGATTGAAGAAAGTAAATTCAGAATTTGTACAAGCTCATCTGAGGACAGAAAGGAAGCTAAAAGCGTCCAGCACACTTTTGAGATAACCTATTAGTCCAGGCCTTGAGACCCATTTGCAATTGTTTGTTCCCTATGCCCCTGGCAATTTGAACTTTCTGCCCAAAACGCAATGGCAACCTTCTGAGGACTTAAATTCCAAGAGCAGTCCTCCAGGACATTTGTGAGCTTTTGGGAACTTTTGCATCATGGAAAAAAATCCCAAGGGTTGGACACTCTAGGTGACAGCAGGCCCCAAACCCTCTACTTTTGACCACAAAGACAAGGCTACCTATGTTCTTCCAGAGTCTGATCCATATAAGCACAGAGCTCACACTAGACTCAGGATGACCTGGGAACGCCCTATCTCCCTCAACTTCCCAGAAAGGCTCCCAAACTCACTTGGCTAGGTCTTCTCTGCCTCAGTAACAGTCCTAGCCCATAGAGCATTTCAAGGGTGGTGGGGAGGTAATTTACCTGGTCTGAGAAGGCAATGTCTCCCACTTACCCCGAGATTGGAAAGAAGTAAAACCTGAAGCCTGAGAGAGGGAGGCAGGATGGGGAAAGAAAAGAGGAAAAGCGAGGGGAAGGATGCAAAGCGTGGAAACTAAATGAAACAGACAGCAAGGACAGAGAGCGAGGAAGGGAAGTCTCAGGTTAGAAAGGCAGAGGAGGAGAGAAAGGAATGGATCAGCTAGTACCGGCAAAGAAAAGAAAGGTGAGTGTGGTGTACGGTGGGAGGCAAGAATACCAGAAGAGAAAATGGAGGAAGCCCAGTAAAGGGGGCATCTGGAAGACAGAGGACTTCTGTGGAAAAGAATCTTTGTTTTCTAGGACCCCTGGTCCAGCCCTGCATCTCCTCAGAGAACCCAAGTCCCAGCCTCTACTTCCTATGGACTCCTGCTGTGTGAGGTTTCATCCCCTGAGGGGTGCATGTTCCCAGCTACACTTCTCAGGGACAAGTAGTATTTTCAGAGAGCCTGACACAGAGACAGATACAAACAAATCAAGGCAAAGACCAGGAAACAGACATGCAGATACAAGGGAAACACAGGCCTGCTCCCACAGGACAAGCCATGCAGGGTTTGGAGGAGGATTGGGGGGAAAGGCTTGAAGATACACCCAAGGCCTTTGTGGCTCTGGTTTCTGAAAGCTGGCCTGCGTGGAAGCTCCTTGGGCCCTGACAAGGATGTACTACCCACCAGGGGTCCTATCCAAACCCCAAAGACCATGGCTAGGTAAAGGGTTGTGGGAAGAGGGTCTCTGCTAACTCAGCAGGAAGACCCAACTCCAAAACAGCACAGGGTTATTGAAATTCCTCCTTGTGACATTGGAGAGGATAAATGAAGGGCCACACAGACATGCAAACAAGGACACAGGGAAAGAGGAGGGATGAAATCTCCTTGAAGGGCTCAAACCAACAGATGGGCGCTGACACAGATAGACAGTTGGGTCTTTGGGGCAGATCTAGTTAACCCAGAGAAAATGCCTTGCACATGTGTTTACTCACTCAAACAGTCCACTGCCCTCGCTCTGGAATCTTGAGTCCCGCCCTCTCCCCTTCTGTGAATCCTAGGAGACCCAGAACCAGCTCCAGCTTTGCCCAGGCAACCTTCCTGTTCGCCTTTTTGTCTCTCTGACTTCAATATCATACTCTGTACCATGGGTTTAGCTGAGGTTCAGATGACACTCAGGTAAGAGGCTGGCCATAAAAGTGCTTTTTAACTGGAAAAATACCTGGGGGAAGGAAACATCTAGGCAGGGGTGGTGGAAGGCCATTGTGCAGATGAAAATGATGAATCTAGAATAGGGAGTAAGGGCAAGAGAACACAAAAGCCAGTTTCCCGGCAGTCCCTTCCCCTCCCCCAATACCACCTCACCACAGAAGCTGTCTTGCTCCAAATGGTGAGGGGGCCCCTCCGGGAAGTACCGGGAAGAAACTGACCAGGGCCAGGCAGGAAGACAAGGAAGTGGGACTTGGTCTGAGCCCCTACTACACCAGCAACCTCTCAGGATCTACTTGTACACCTCCACAATTGCCAACAAACTGGGGCCCGGGGTGGGCCTACATTGTCCAAGCAAACAGCTTTAGGCATCAGACCAAGGGCACTTCCAGAGAAGCCAGCTCTGAAAGCTAGCCTGGTTGGGGCCCAGCCCCCACCATGCTGCCAAGAAGACTGAAAACAGGAGGAGGGAGCACTTCTCAAGGAATGGGCAGATGAAGGCCGGGACAAGGAGGGACAGAGACAGGCATTTTCAGTTGGCTAATGGGCATCTGGAAGGAACCACCTTCTCCACCCTTATGCACTGCCAGGACACCACTGGTTCTGAGGCTATCTCCCCAAGCGTCCAGCAACCCCTGGGGCTCTGGTGTCTACGCAGGAGGAAGCGAGGGTCTGTGGATTCTGAATGGTGAGGAGAGACGTGCAGGGGTCAGCCCTCCCCGTTTGTCCCCCATTCGCTCCTTGGCTGAGCTAAAGGCTTACACCCCTCTCAGAGTATTGACCCCAACTCGTTTGTTTTCTCGCTTGCTCTGCAAGAACAGATCCTCCCTGGAGCACGGCTCAAGTCTGCCCAGGCGACAGCTGCTGGGGGAAGAGGGGGGCGCTGGGGTCACCATGGACTGGAAACCGCTTTGGCACAGGCCCCAAATGGTGAGGAATCGTTTGGGGTAGGACCGGTGAAAGCGGCTTCTCTTCGCAAATCTCCCCACTGCTTTGGTGGATTACCTTGCATTCGGAAAATTGACACAAAGAGAAACTGACCTGCCCGCAACCAGCCCGGGAGGCTTAGATCAGCATTTCCCTGCTTACCAGGACACTCCACCCTCCGGGGCAGAAACCGACATTTTCGCCAGGAAAGCTTGCCTTCTCTCCAGCCGGGTCTATGCTGCCTTTGTTAAATAGGGGACTCATGGCTGGGTGAGCAGGATCCTGGAGTGTCTTAGAGGAACCTGGCTTGGGGTAAACTCCCAGTCCGGGAGCAACTCCCTGACCTGCCGCCCATGGGGACCAGATCTGGCCACCCCACTGGATGCCGCCAAAGCCTGGCGCCTTGCTCTGGCCCAGCTCTGCAGCCCGCAGAAGGGAAACACGATTCGTTCCACTTGGAATTTCCTTGAAATCTCCGAATCTAATCCGGCCTTACTCACCGTGAGAGGAGCGCTCATTTCACAGGAGGCTGTGCTAAAGGGTGAACTGACAGATCCTCGCGGGTCCGGCAGCCTGGATCGCCTCCCCAGTGCCCAGGATGACTCTTCCCGTCTCCTACACATGCCCCTGGCTTTCAGAAAGGGGGAGGAGGGGACGCCTGCTATGACTAACTGACTTCTTGATTTTTTTTTAAAGGGGAGAAGCCATCATGTGGCTTCAAGTGTCCTAAAGAGAAGGACTTGATCGTGTCTTTAAGGGTCTCTCCATATGAACTGGCAGCTTTTAAGCTCAGCTGAGGGGCTGCCACTTCCTTGATTTTTCAAATCCCACTACGTAATTCCAGGACACCTTTAGAGCTCTGAACTTTGTGTCCTTGCTTACCTCTCAGCCTCTTCCTTCACACATATAAGCACACAGGCACTGCTTGGGGCCCCAATTTCCCTCCAAGCATCAGTCCTCATCAGCTCCAGGGCTGAAAAGGCGCTACCACGGATGGAGTGTGGGACGCTGTCTTAGACTTAAGACTGACCTCTCCCTCCAACTTCCTGCCCTCCAACTAGCCAGTCCTGGAGCCCTCTTCAGGTCCGAGCTACGATTCTCCCAACATGCTAAAATGTTGCTGCCGGAGCCAGCCTCACCCCCCCGCCCCCATCCCAAGAGGCTGCAGCTCGAAGTCTACACTAACCGTTGCTGGAGGCGGGATCCCCGGTGCCAGGTGCTCTGGCCCGGGGAACCAGGCGCGTTGTTCCACACGCCCTTCCTGAGAGCATTGCACTTTGCCAACTTGACTCTGTTGCTACAGAAGTCCTGAGTCCTTCCGGCCCTGGCACCTGCCCCGCGGTCCGGTACACCCAACCCCGTCCCAGCCGGAGAGTGAGAGAAGCGAGCTTGCCGCCTACTTACTATGCATGGATGCAAACGGGTCGTGCTTACAGTGTATTTCCATCGGGGCGCTCCAGACTGCAGGCCGGCCGACGCCGCCGCCTCCCGGCGCCAAGGGGCTGCCCAGCGCGGCTAGGGAGCCACGCCGCCAGGCCGGGTACTGTGCGATCTGGGCTCAGAAAACGCTGCGGGAGCTCCGGGGCCTCTCTCAGAGCTGCTCCGTTGGAGATCACCGAGAGCTGCGACTAGAGGCGGGAAACGGCGCTCCTGCAGTCCGGCTGGAGTGGGGCGCCCAACTCCTGGTGGCTTCCCTCCTGGGCCGTCTCAGGCAGCGGCTGCGGAGCCGGGCCAGAGTAGATGAGGCCAAGGAACCGGCAGCTTTGGGGGCATATCGTAGGGGCCCGTCTCCGGGACGGCAAGGAGCCCCCGGCCTCCGGTAGGACGGCTTTGAGGAGGCCTGCGGGACACACGGCCCTTGGTTTCACTCAAGGGGCAGCGAGGCCCGCGGGCTGCCAGGCTGGTTCCACCGCCTCGCTGCCTCTGGAGTCTCTCTCGACCCCTCGGTCTCCCCCGGATTCTTTCTCTGCTTCTCTGAGTCTCTGGGGTTTGTAGTTGCAGCCCCAGCCTCGCTCCACTCGGCTCTCCGACGTCTCAGACGAAGTTGCAAAGAACTTCCTCTCTGGCGGCGCTGAGGCCCCGGCGGGTTCGGAAACGCTTCCGTCACTGACGTTGGGGCCGCGACTCCTGAGTCCCCAGGAGCTTATAGCTCTCACACCCCTGGACCCTCTGCCTTTAAAGTTCCCCCGGCTCCCGATGCACCCCCATCGCTGGGACCAGGATTGGGGACAACAGCGACAGCGTCCTCCACGCCGGAGTATCTGCCTCACGCCCACCAACTCTTCGAGCTCCCCTGCCCTCTCTCAGGGGTCTGGCTCCAACGTTTTTCGGTTGTCTCTTCCGGGACGGCCGCCGCGCCTGCCCCGGCGTGTAGCGAGGGACGGAGATAGCGAAAGGTCCCCTCCACCAAGGCCGCCGGGACTGCCAGTGCTGAGATGGAGCCGCTGTCGGCTTTGACTGCCCGCGCTGTCGCCGCCGCCGCCGCCGGCGCTAGCCCTCCGCCTGCTCGGCGCGCACAGTGCGCCACCGCGCCGCCCCGGAGCCGCTTTCAGGACCCGCTGCGTGTGGACAGCGCCGCCCGGGGCTCAGCCTCCCTCCGGGCGGGGGCGGGGCGGGGGCGAACCTGCCAATCACGCTTCATCAAGCCAATCAGAGCTGTGGCAGCCGGCCCTGGCCCGAGACACCGCCCCATTGGTTGAGCAACCGGCGGGCTCCGCCTGATTAGCGGATACCTGGGCAATAGGAGAGAATGGGGGGCGGGGCCCAGGCGGCGGCGCCACGTTCATTGACAAACGCGCCGGGTGAAGGCCTAGTGGAGCGCGGGTGGGGGGAGGGGTAAGGGGATCCACACAGGGCCTGGAGAGTCCCGCCGCAGACGCCGCGAGAGCCAGACCTTCCTGCCGCAGCGTTGGGCCCCTGGGACACGCTGATGGACTGGGGACAGCCAAAGTGGGGATGAGGAGATGAAGGGTACGGGGCGGGGGTGGGGGGGGGATTGTCTCTTGAAAACACACACGGATGTTGGGGGAAGAATAGGAGGGCAGTAGAGATCCGGTTTTCAATCTAAGCACCACCAGATTCGCGATAGACTCGTGGTATGTGCACATCTACCCCTTCTGAGCTCAGTTTTCTCATCTGTACAATGGGTAGAGTTGGCTTACCTAGTCTTTAATGGCGGCTCCTTCCAGAGGAAACATTCACAATTTTATCAACCACCTACTAAGCCGCTGCTGTCGCCTTCTTGTCCACCCCTCTCCCTCAATCTTACCCTCCCCCCTCCCCCAGGAACCACAATTCTGAGCTAAAAGAAAGGCAGAAACTTTGAGGGGAAAGAAATTTCACACTCCTTTAAAGTTAGTAATCAGGGTGCTCCTGGGTGAGGAAATTAATTGAGGCTTTGGACCAGGCTGTCCAAGCACTAAGCCTTGAGTCTCTCTTTCCAGCCTCAGACCAGGAGCTGACAGTCGCCTTGGGGCTAGTGGTGTGCAACTGAAGGCTTCCGTTATTCTGCATCTGGCGCAAAGCTTCTTGGGAATTAAACGAAGCCAGTCATGTTAGTCCAGTGCCAGTGAGGGTCCCTTAAGCTGGAAGGTAGGCAGGCGAGTTCTATCTGCAAGGGCTGTGCCCAGCCAGGCATGCTACCAGGCTGCTGTAGAGAAGACTCCATCTTTCCTCTTCCAGGAAGTTCTTGTTGTTTTGAAGACAAAAATGGGTGGATGCCTAGCAGACTTTCCTGGTCCAGAAGGGCAGAGTTTTGACCAGGAAGTCTCAGTTTCTCAGGGGTATGAGGCCCTGGGACCATAATCAAAGGAATGGACTTTGGAAAAGGAACCCCGTGACAGCCATTCTATACCCAGGAGGTACTGGCAAAGACACTGAGGACTACTGCCCCGTGGCTCATGGCAGTTGTCCCAAGATCCACCATTTCTAATTCACAATGAATGATTCTCTAATATAAGTCCACAAGGGGGGGCAGCTCTGAGATGGTCACTCCAGACTTGAACTTATAAAGAAGACAGGGCACTGGTTGACCCTGAGAGGGCTCTGGGTTCATTCTCTGCCTGTCTCCCTTCTCTCTACCTCTGCCCCATTTCTTACATCCCTACATTGGGGCAGGCCCTCAGTCTCATCTTCTGTTACTGTCCCAGACCCAGCTGCCCCTGACCGGTAGATAAGTTTCCGGTGCTGACACCGTCCCCACCCCTTCCAGGGCACAGCTGTGTTAAACGGCTCCAGGAGGGCCTCTGGGGGCCCAGAAGGCTGCAGTGTGCACGTGGGGTGGAGTGGCTGCGTTCTCTCTCCTTTGTCTGGAACCCGACAGGTCCCAATCCTCAGGCCCCCAGCCTCCCTCCCCCAGCCCCTCAACCGCACCTCCGCCTCAAGCGGGAAGAACATAAAAGCAAAGAGGAACCCGGATGAGTTAGGGTTCCCACATTCTCTCCACCCCAAGGCGCACCGGTGGATAAAAAGTAACTAGAATTAGATGTGGCAGCTCAGCGTTCCTGGAGAGACTGGGGGGGGACTCCCTGAGGGACGCAGCCAGTGACACTCATTGACTTCAGGCCTAGAAACTCAAATTCTAAAGTCTTAGAGCAGAAAAGGGCCCTGAGGCAATGCTTTCCCCATTTTACAGATGCATATCCTGAGGCCAAGGAGGGCCTTGTCCAAGGTTACATAGAAAATCTAAAGTAGAGGAAAGGCTGTGGGCTGGGAAGCTCTTTCTCAGAAGAGCCTCTACAGAGCCACACTTGGGATGGCTGGGAGTTTGGGGTAGAGCGAGGGGGTGTGGGCTGCCAAATAAAGAATCCAGTTAGGTAGGATATACCGGCACAAACCAGTGTTCCTCCTGATACCTGTGCCGGCTGGGACCGAATCAGAGTACTGCCGGGGTGGGATGGAACCACAGATATTAACCGATCAGGAGTAGCTTGGATTCCCATTTCAAACAGAGGGTGTGCGGCTTAAGGCGGCATTGGGCTGCCTGCCCGTTGGGGCGACAGGTGCCCAGGACAGAGGGAATTTTCCTCCAGGTTGGGGTTCTTCACCGCCTCCAGCCTGCAAGCGGGCCGTCTTCCGGAAACTTCTAACGCCCAGAGGCGCCCCCAGAACTGATATCCTGGCCATCTACCCCAGTCTTACAGGCCACCAAACAGGGGCTGCCAGAAGTAACAAGACTAGTGTGAGATCACACAGCGATTCCCTGACGGAGCGGGGCTTCCGCTCCGCAGTCCTGCCTGGGAGGGCTCACGGCTCTCGAGCCCCCAAGTCTGAGTGAGACTAGCAAGGAGACAAGCGAACAGAGACAGACTAGACTAGCAGGGAGCTGGCCTTAACACCCTGGCGCTGAACCCGGTCGGGCCTCGCTGTGTGCAACAGTCACGGGGTTATCTTCCCCCAACCGCACAACTTTGGGTGCACAACCTCTGTCCTGAGCGCTGGAGGCAGACACTGGGAAAGGAAACCATCCGGGAAGAAACTCAGTTTATAGAAGACCAATTGCCTTTGAAAGCTCTGCTATTGAAAGAAAGCCCATTGAGAATTAATCGAGAAGCCAAAATACCTCCAGAGGAACCTCCACCTTGATCTGCAGTGAGCAACCTGCTCTCACTCAGAGCGCACTCCCTCCTTGCCTCCCCTTTCTCTCCACCGAGTCGGCCCTTCTAGACATGTCTGGGGGTTGGGGCTGCTCCAGGACTCTAGGGGCCTGAAATGGACTCCTCCAGCCCCTATCCCTGCTCTTGCTTGGCAGAGGGTGGTGGGTGGGTGGCGGGAAGCAAGGCCTCCAGGGCTCAGATTAGGTGCTCAGTTTGGGAGAATCAGAGACGCTGCTGCCAAAACAGTCCTAACTTGGTAGGTCCTCTCTTTGTAACCCTCATTTTGTTTTTGTTTTCAAGGTTTGGTTTTGTTTTGTAATCTCTACACCCAATGTAGGGCTCCAACTCACAACCCCAAGATTAAGAGTCCCATGCTCTTCCAACTGAGCCAGCCAGGTGCCCCCTCTCTGACTCTCATTTTAAAAGGACCAAAGAGAGAGAGAGAGAGAGAGAGAGAGAGCAACTGACCCAGATTACATAGATAGTTGGGCAGAGTTGATTCCTGTGTAATTCCTGCACCTGGATCAGGATCTTTCTGTAGGCATCGTTTAAGTAGGTGGAAACATATAAGAATTTAACCAAATTTTTCAAGAACCATGTAAATTGCCTTTGTGGGGTTTGTTATCACTAGCAGTGCACCCTGCAGGCCAGGGGCTCTGGCACTCTCTTTCTTTCTCCCAAAGACTTTCTACTACCGGCCCGTTCTTCTAGGGCTCTGCTTCCCTATATGTCTAATGGAGAGAACCCTGAGATGAGTCCTCCCAAAGTTCTCAAAGATGAAGATCCATGGTTAGGGAGGATTGTTATTCCAACACACTCATTTCAGAGCTGCAGGACTGGATGCCAATGTCCAGACCCTGTTCAAAATCTCCTGGCCTTCCTGGCCTTGGATTTCTTGAGACAGCTTGGCCAATAGTCCTTTTTCTCCAAGGGAGCTCTGGGGAGATGGGGCTCTACCTCCTCTCCCAGCAAGAATGAGGGGGCCTAAGGGCAGAGATTCGCCTTTTGGTCCTACTCCCTCTGTATCCCTTGCTGTATGATGTCAGACAAGTCCCTGCCCCTCTCTCTGGGTATCAGTTTTTTTTTTTTCTTTTTGGTATCACAATGAAGAGTCTAGACAGGAGGATCCTTAAGTGGCTCTGTGTTTAAGGCTGACCTTACCCAATCTTGGGCTTAGAGCCAAAATGGTATATATACTCCTTCCCCATTGTACAGATGGGGAAACTGAGGTCCTGAGAGGGAATGGAAAACCGTTCTGAAGGAAGGAAGGAAAAGGAGGTCAAGTGGCTCAAAAAAGGCCTCCAAGTTGGAAGATGTGGGAAGAAACCCACATAAAACCCCTAAAACCAGACATGTTTTATGTGGGAAGAAACCCACATAAAACCCCTAAAAACAGACATGGCTGCCCCCGCCTGGCTAGTTTCTCAGCTCTCTCCTCTTCCCCACTGCTGGGGCCCAGGCAGGTGCAGACAGGCAGAAGTGCAATGTCACCTGGGAGCTCTACCCTTTCCAGGGCAGGTGGCCCTTACCCAAGCCCAAAGGAGAAGAGGGGGCGTGGCTCTCCAGATTTTTAAACTCAGGCCAGAGTAGGACCCCCCAGCCCCACCCAGGTCTGCTTTACTGAGGAATGAAATGCTTTATTGATTAAACGATTATTCAGGCGATTGAACTAATCAAAGAGCCCATCGACCGCCCTGAATTACATTCTTGGTAGACAGCTCTCCGAAGGGAAAGGCAGTCACACCAACCACACAGACACTCCCCTAGATCCTCATGTGCCTCTGACCCATTCCCAGCATACACAAAGCACCTAGTTCTGGATCTGATGATGGCATTTCTGGAAGTCCCACCTACCAAGGGAGCTAAGGGGAGAGGGGAGATGGGCATGGAGCAGAGGGAGTTTCCAGATTCCCTTTCTTGCAAGTTCACCCTGGGGAATCTTCTTTAATTCCCCACCTCTTAGATTTCTGTCCTCACTTGTTACAATTCTGGAAATGTTATCTATACCCAGAGTGGTCCTGGGTTTGGAGTATAAGTCCACCTCTCTCTCTCTGCTTTTTGACCTGTAATTAAGGCTGGGGTGGATGTAAGGCCTCAAAGATCCACATGGATAAGGGAAGTGGAATAATTCTTGACAGCAGGGCCAGGAGTGTGTTTGGGTGGGGGTTAGTGTACTTGGCCTAATGCGTAAAAGGGGCTCCTATACCCATCTTTAATCTCAGGACAGACTGAGGCCTCCTACTTCCTGCCACCTCCTCTTAGATATAAACACACTCTGCTAACCACTACCTGGGCCTATGGGTGGCACACCGGGCCCTGTGCCAGGAAGGCCCCTGTGCATACAGGGACCAGAGCTGGATGCCCAGGCCAGGCACACATGTCCACCCACTTGTGCTCTCCTCCACTGGAGCAGCGCCCACAACATAAAACCCGAGCACAAAATACACACATACACCATTGTCAAAGGCTTGTCGAGATGAAAGCAAAGGCAGATTGGAGGTCCCTAGAAATGTCACAACTAGCCTATGGGTTGCCTGCCCTCCCCTGCCAAGGTTGTGCCTGCCACAGAGGATGGTTTTATACAAATGGTAGGCTCAGCGGTGCCCACAGAGTGAAGCAGTGCACACCACACACTGAGGGACTGCATGCCCTGAAATTACACCTCCACTCCTGTTTCTCCCAACAGAATGTGACTTGAGCCTGACTATTCACAGGCTTAGCACAGCAGACCCCCCACAGCCCTAGATCCATCTCTGTGCCTCGAGGCAGGCACTTTTGTGTACGCTGACATGGACACAGTGAACAGCTGCTGACATCTAAAAATGGAGGGGTCAGTGGGACCCCCTCATTCTCACTACCAAAAGCACTTGGGATATGACAGGTGGACACAAACCTTAAAGGAGTACACTCATATACTTATCCAAATTACATACTCATACATACATACTCACAGACACACATTTTGGATACTCAGAGTACAGTACCCAGAAACACCAACACATAAACATGAACTAACACACTCATGAATATAAGGATACATATACACACAGGCACATAAATTCTTAGGCACACACATTGTGAAAATACATACACGGGGACATACGAACTCAGGGTCACTCATGCACATTCTGAGCCCTTATGTAAACACCCAGACCCGAATGAACTTCCAGACCCCCAGATTGTCACTCACAGAAACATTCAGATACAGAGAAAAACACAAACTCACAGACACTTGGGCTCATGCAGAAGTGTGTGAACAAACTGGTGAAAAGACATACAAACGCGCGGCAGACACACGCAGTCAATCCCTGAGAAAATGTCGCTCATTCCCTCCCCCAGGGCCGACAGTGCGTGGGGACCAGAGCTGGCTGGGTCCTGGAATTAGCACGCCTGGAAGCCCGAATTGCGGTCCTACCTGTCCTGCCGGTCCGAGGAGTCGGGTAATTTTTCTCTAAATCCATTTTGATTTTTTCAGAACTTGAAGTTAACAGGGGAAAAGTTTCCACTTTTTTGTTTCTTTTTTCTTTTCTTTTCTTTTTTCCTTTTCTTTCTTTCTTTTTTCTTTTCTTTTCTTTCTTTCTTCCTTTCTCTTTCTTTCTTTTCTTTTTCTTTTCTTTCTTTCTTTCTTTCTTTCTTTCTTTCTTTTTTTTTTTTTTTGGTGTCAGGGACCGCTCACAGGTCGGAATAATTCAAGCCTTCCGCTCCCCCGCCGAGCTGGGGTAGCTGATCACTGAGCTGAAACTAAACGTTTTAGGTGGAAAAAAAGCGTCCGAAGGCACCGTGAAATGATTAAGGAACTAAAGAGCTTCTCGCCATGTGAGATCATGTCCTGTTCTCGCCAACATCACAAGATGTCCCCAGACACACCGCGCCCCCAGCGTGCCGCCCCGCACTGCGGGCCGGAGCAGGGAAAGGGTGTCCGCGCAGTGCGGCCGGGCCTGTCCAGCTGGCCAGACGGGGCGGGCCGGGCCGGGCCGGAGCAGTGCGGGAGGCCGGCAGAGCAGCAGTGCCGCTGCCGCGCCGCCCTGGACTTTTATAGGGGGTTGGGGGGAGGGAAGGAAGGCTTTAAACGGAGCCGGGCGCTAGCCCCGCGCGCCCACGGGAAGGTGAGGACCGGAGGCAAGCGGGAAGCCCTGGCCTCGTGGCCGCACGTTCTACAAATCCCTGCGTCTAGGTGTTGCGGCCCTGGGCAGGGTGTGCGAGGCGGGTGAACCCTCTAGGCGTAAGCCCCGCCGAGTAGGCGGGTGCAGGCCCGGTTTTTGTTTTTTAAAAAATTAACCACCCTGCCCAGCAGGTGTTTTTGAAGGGGGTGCGAAGTCAAGTAGTGTCTCCAGGCATAAGAGGGGGGCGTTCCAATTTCCTCAGACTCACCCCTAGGGCGGCGCCCGCCCCCAGAGCTTTCAGCCACCCCACCCCCACCCCCACCCCAATTTGCAGCTCTAATACCATTGCCGGGTTCCTCACTTTAGGGTAGTGCCAGAACCCTAAAGTCCCCAGGTCCCCACTCAGCTTGCTGGTCCCAGAGCTCCCTCCCCACGCCGTGTCCCATTCCGGCCCCGAGCATATGTAAAATGCTGGAGATAAAATCCGGGCCTCCGCTTTGGGCGCCGGGGCCGAGCAGAACCATCTCGGGAGGTCTTGGAGATTGGCGGGAGTCCTGGACACCTTACCCCGGCCCATAAATGGAATCCCTTTGCCCTCAAGCCCCGAGGCGTTGCTGCGTGCCCGAGCCCGAGGACTTGATTCCAGAGGGGAAATCAGCCCAACAGAGACGGGGCAGCGGCGTGGCACGTCCAGCCCGCTCTCTTCGGCCCAGGCTTAAAACTTCACTCTCTTAACCCCCTCCCCAGTCCCGAGTCCAGCTGCAAGGCTTGGCCACTGGATGTCTGTGGGGCCCCGCAGTGGGGTGGTCGCAGGGGCAAGGTTCTCCAGGGCGGGGGAGCGCCCTGCAGGAGGACTCTTGGCCCTCCGGACAATGGCAGTTTCGGAAAGTGAATCGTTCTCAGCGAGAGTGTTGTTTGTTTTTTGGAGGGGGTGGTCACGAGGCTGGGCCGCAACCTAGGGGGAAGAGCCCAGAGCTCGAGAAAAGGGGGGTGGGGGGAAGCTGGCGGGAACCGGACATCTCTTATCCACTGAGCCGATTTCGCCACAATCGGAAACGTGGCTGTGGATTCCCCGGCGGCCCCCCCACCAAGTAATCTGCGCAGTCCCCCTGCGCCGCCTCCTTCTTGCAGCCTTCGAGTCCGGGTCCTGGCCCCGGCGATTCGATTTTTGGCCCTCTCCGAGAGCTCGACTCTTCCTTCCGCTATCCAGCCCCAGACCCTGCTTCCCGCCCTCTTGCCCATCCCGCGCGGGGTGGCAGAGCCGAGGAGGAGCGGCCTGTCCGCGCCCAGAGATCAAAAGCCCTCCCGGAATTGACATTTCACACTAGGCTGGGAGCGGGAGTTGTTGGGGTTGTTTTCTATTTAGAGGGTTTGTTTTGTTTTTGTTTCCCGTGAATTTTCTTTTAATTATCTATGAGTCTTTTGTTTCGGGTGTTTTGCGTGTAGTTTTTTCGTGGATTTCATTTTAGAGGGTTTGGCTCCGTGAGTCTTGGTCTTTTCGGTGGCTTTTGTTTTCTGTCTTGTGGGTTTTAATTTTATGTGTTTTGTACTTTGTCCTTGGAGATTGTCTTTTTGTGTGTCCTTTGGAAGGCTGTTGCATCTGCGCGGTGTTTTGATGTGTTTGGATTTTGTATTAGTGGGTGTCGTCTGTGTGTTTTGCGTTAGGTGAATCTTGTGTTTGTATGTGTTTTGTTTTCTTCGGTTTTTATTTTGTTCTTACGCGCCGAGCGTTTTGGTGTACGTTTTCGTGTGTTGGCTTTAGTTTTTGTGTTTGTGAGATGCTTTGGGGAGTTTTGTCTGTGTGCTTTGGCTTTGTGGGGCTTTTGGCTTAAGGAGGAGACACCGGGCACTACTCCGTTACTGTCTGCACCCAGGAAGGGCAGAGGATTAGGCCAAGCATCAGAAATGACGGGTTCACGGTGCTCTGAATTATTCGACCCCGTCGCAGCGGCGTCGTACTCTGCGCGCTCCAGACCAACGAGAAACAAATGTGCTTTCCCGAGGGGGCGCCCGCCCCCTAGTCATAACCCTGCGGACCGTGCGGCACCAGTGCCGGGCTCAGAATTCACAGAGACACCCCCCACCACCACCACCGCGGGATACCCAGACCCAGCCGGCGTTCCCTTGCGCACCCTGTCCGCTGTGGGTTGATCTCCCCTTGCCCCTGGCCAGCTTGCCTCGGACCTCCCTGACTCCAGCCGTGCTGGACCGAGGGGCGGATCCCCGCCGCGGAGCAGGTGGAGAACCTCTTCGGACCACGCGGAATTGAAGCTTCGGCCCTAGAGCTACTTGGCGGGGGGCTAGGGACGCGTGGAGTCTAGGCGCAGATGGGCGTCGGGACCCCCGAAAAGTCCCCTACCTCACTTGCCCGCAGCCCTGTAATCCTAGAAACCCGACTCCGCTCAGCTTTCGGTTTTAGAGAGCCTGCCCTGGTTTGCAAACACAGACACATAAATCCACACTCGAACATAAGCATACACAGCTAGAGAGCGAGAGAGAGAGAGAGGGCGAGAGAGAGAGAGAGCCGGCGCCTCGGTAGCTGGGGCCTACAAGGCGGTACCGGCACTGGCACCATCTCCAGGGGAAGCCAAACTGTAGTGACCGGAAATGTTGCAAGGACAGAATAAGGCATTATTTATGTCCACGTTGCCGGCATTTCTCGAACCTCGATACACCTGGATTTGTTTAATGCTACACCAGGGAGAAAGGGAGAGGCAGATTTAGAGAGGCAGAGAGACACGCTGGTTAAACCTGCAGGGAAATGCGGGGAGAATCTATAGAGACAGAAATATGTCGACGGAGAGCTGAGACTGTGGGGAAGGGCAGATTGGAGGCCCAGGAAAGGGGCTGGTGTGGAGGCTTCTCCGGCCCCCGCGCGCTCTGGTATTCTGTAAGAGGGAGAAAGCAGAAACCGAGAACAGAGAGTGACAGGAAAAGAAAAGAGTCGCAGAAGGGGTTGGCCTAGGCACGCTGTGAGCTTCCCTCCAGCTAAGACGCTGCAGTCTAGGGAGGGGGAGGCCGACGTCGGGAGGAGAGGAGCTTAGTTCCGGCTCTTCCGCTCGGCCAGGAAACGCCCGAGGACTCCAGGGCTTGTGGAGCCGGGACTGGGGCTCGGCTCCGACCCAGCGCCCCCCGAGATCCCCAGCCCGGAATCCAGCAAAGGTTGGACCAGCGGGGTCCGCCGCTGGGCCTCGCTCTGGGCGAGCCCTGTGAAAAGCCGCGGGGAACGACTCTGACCCTGGGGCTCTGGGCTGGGGCCTTCGCTGAGAGTGGGTGGGAGCCGACGTCCAGGCTGGAGGCGAGGAGGAGGCCCCGCCCTAAAGCTGGGGGCCCAGTTCTGGGAGCTGCTGAGGCCGCAGCTGGACTTGTAGGATTCGGGGTCCTTGCAGCGCGCACGTGGCACCGCACCTTCCGCAGGCGGCGCCCCTAATGCCCAGCTCCGCCCTGCTTCGTTGGCCGGGGCCTGGAGGGTGTCAGGATTGAGGGTGGACGCCGAGGCGCGGCGAGTGGGGTCCCTCGCGGTATAAGCTTGGGGCTTGCCTAGGGGCGGCGGTCGGGTGGACGGGGGCACCTCTCCGCTGGCAACTCCCGCGGCGCAGAGCGCAAAAAGCGCGGAACACAGGCCAGTCGCCGCAGCAAGTTTTCTAGCGGCGCCGGCGGCAGAAAGGGGCTGAGGAATGGTTTGGGTCAAAACGCCCAGTTCTGATGCCAATGGGATCCTCTGCGTATAAAGGGCTTCGAGGTCTGGCTGCTGGTAGCACCATGTGTTGGCGGCTCGCCACCCAGAAATAGTCGGTTAGCGGTGGAAAGTAACGGTGGGGCTGTGCTGGGGGACCTGGTGCTCATGGTGGATTATCGCTATTGTTGCCCAATTTTACTGCTTTTCTTACTTTAATTAAAAGCGTTATAGAGAGAAGCCTCAAAGAGGGCAGACCTGGGTCGTTTGCATGGGTTCATTTCAACTCAATCCAGTAATTAAACTCAGTTCCACTATTGGTTTCCAGTGCACAGGTACACATGGTAGACGTTAAGTGTATGCCGTACACATATGCACAGAGACGAGGTTCGAGACTATTTTTGGAGAATTTTGAGATAAAATTTACTCTATTGGAGTTACATTCGCGATATGTGACTATGGAAAACGGGCTGTCAGTTGTATTTACAATTTGCCTACACTTCCCAGCAATCCATTATTACCTAAGAATTCAAAACGGGGCATTGCAGAGATTTACTGGCACTGATTGTTTAACATTGAGAACGAGTGTAAATCAGTTTATTTCTTCTTAGAGTTCCTTTTAAATTGAACAATGCCGTAATGTGTAAATAGTAAAATCTTAATTTGCTGAAGAAAGTTTATACGGAGGACGTTTTATTTCCATCAATATTTATACGATGAACTGTTGGCTTTCCCACCCCTTCTCCTTCCGATAGTTCTCCGCGTAATGTGAGCTTTAAATATTCATGCGCCGGCCCAGACTTACATCCCTTTTAATATGTTTTAAACTAATAACATTTTAATGGGATCTAATTTGATTCCATGAAGTATTGGAACATAAAAGAGCCTACTTCACAAGCGATTTTGAACGCGTGCACAGGTTAAACGATTCTTTGAGTTTGGGGGCGTAGATCAGAGTGTTAAACGGCGAAGCGCGCCCGTAAGTAGGCCCTCAATGTTCTCACTTACTTCCTTCGCAGTTTTTCTGTAATAACTTCAGAGCTAGGGCAGAGGATCACAGCAGGATTGGAGCTCTTTCCCTGGAGCCTGTAGTGTGACCTCGCAAAACGCCAAGTGAATACTTCAGTCTCCTGGCAGGTTGTGCACGGCTTTTTTTTTTTTTTTTTTCTTTTTGAGGTGCAGTCCTGGGGAGGAAGGGGAACTACAGGATTTGAGAACATGCCTGAAATAAAACGGGGTTCTAAAAATCTTCCAGATTTGCTGCTGATTACCTATTTTTAGCAACTTGACCAGCTAATTTGCTGGTAGCTTCCTCCAGGACCCAGCTCAGAGTGAGATGCAAAAGAGGGAGCTGGCTGGGCTTTGGTCCAGAGGGCCTCTGAGGTGAGCCCTGCAGGCAACCCTAGAGTCTGGTGACCAGAGACACTTCCCAAGGTGTTTATCTTCTCCTTTACTTTGTCCTGGGCGTGGGGGCCAGACCTTCAGACATTGAATGCCAATTGACTAAAAAATTGTCTACAAAAGGAAAAATTAAAGGTGTCTCCAAATTTATTTTGAATGAGATGAAAACCATTGGGCATGCCGAGATGGTTATGAACATAAAACAGGAAAATCGTTTTCACCTCTAAATATGAAAATATTTCTAATGGGAAATCATGATGCTGTATTTTCCTTATAATCACATAAGTTGTCTACCTAGGAAACTAGGAAACTAGCACTACCCTACTAAGAATCCAAAATGGGGCACTGAAAAAATTGGAGGTCGAGAACAAAATATCCATACTAAATTCATACTAAAAGAATCATACCAAATTATTCATACTAAAAATGCTGCTCAGATTTCAAAGAAAGCAATTTTTAGGACAAATCGTAATTTTTTTGAGAGATCTTTATAAATTCTCCTAGAAAAAACGCTAAGGAGTAGCTCTTCAGATTGTTTATTTACGATATAAATTGATACGTGTATAGGTGAGTTCTGTGGCTAGGCAGGCTAAGAGCCCAAGATGGGCTCCTTGTGAGGCACAAATACCTTACAAGGTATGAGATGGAAATAGTTTGGTGATTGAAAGAGAGGCGATTTTTTTTTCTAGTTTGGTACAGCAGTTGGTATCTCATTTCTCATGCAATTTGCACGTAGACTCGTGAACCCTGTGAAGTGACACAAGAGAATTAGGCAGAGATGAAAACCTGCCGGTGTCCCCAGGCGGTGCCTCAAAGCGCTCCTTTGGACACACGTTCCTGGTGGTGGCGAGTTTGCTGCCTCTACACCAGGACTGACCTTTTGTCTTTTGACCTCTGATGCATGAAATTAGGTAGCAAAAGAAGATGCGAAGAAAAGGATACAAAAACATGGAAAAACAGCCCTCCTTGACAATGGTCATTGTATCAGATCATAGCGGAGCTGCCCTGTGCAGCCCGAATCACTTGTTTATAAGGCTGAGGGTCTCCCTGGCCACTGGCATTCCTGTTCTCCTTTGTGGGAGATCTGCATTTGTTGGGGGAGGGATTAAGCATTCTTTTTAATTAAGCTCAGAGCTGGGTTTTGTCCGTGCTGCTTTCAGCAAAGCCTGCTCCTCTTTAGCGAGCACTTGGTTCCTCCATTTCCTCTGAGGCCCTCAGAGCAGGCCTGATGCCCGGGTTGTGCCAGCAGGGCCAGCTTCGGGAACACAGAAGAAAGCTCTGTCCCTAAAGCCCTTCTGGCTACCCAGGTGAAAGCTGTTTCCCAGCTGGCCTGGGGGAGAGGGAGCCGCGTGCTTCCCAGGCCAGAGGGGCACAAGCTCCAAGGACATAGCCTTCCTTCGTTCTTTCTCTGGACCTGCGTGGGGGTATCTGATGCCTGAGGTACGGGGGGGGGGGGTGCCCTGTCCCCTCGGCCTAGTGGGCCAGCCTGGTGCCCTCGGCTGTCACAGGCTGAGGGACCCGTTGGGAGCCGGGAGCCCGGGCACAATGTTGCTTGAGCCCCGGACCCTGTCCAGACAGGAGACAGATCTTTACTTGGACCATAAGAGTGTGAGGATGGGGGTAAGCAGAGGGGGCTATGGGGGAACTGAGTAGGGTGACTCTGGAATGGTGGAGGGGGACAGGTCAGAGGAGACCTCTCAGGGGGAGACCTAGATGCGTGCTGAGGGATGAGTAGGACTTTGCTAGATAATAAGGATGGGGAGAACGGGATTCATAGTCCCATTTTGCAGATGAAGCTACTGGGTACCAACAATCAGCAAGAAGCTACAAAAAGAACTAACCAAGGGCTTGGGTGGGGAAACCGCAAAGGCTTCTGAGGGAAGGAGTTGGGATGGTTTGGGGAGTGGGGCAAAGTAAGGAGGATGGATATGATGGACAAGCTTCTGCCACACCTCCCTTACCTTGGCCAGAGTAGTAGCTGCAGATACTCTCCCCTTGCTAGAAAAAAGACGAAAGATTTATGCGATCTGAAGAGAAACCAGAGTATTCCCCTTGCTAGAGGAGTGAGTGGACCCCAAGGGTCAAAGGGAGAGGTAAGGGAAAGGTCATGGAACCAAAGGAAAGATATATAAGAAAGCTTAATTTGTATCAGCTTTGACCTGGGAAATTGGCAAAGTTCATTAAAAAAAAAAAAACCACAACTCCAGCCTGGGGAAAAACAAAGAAACTTCAGCTTGGAATGTTCTTTACACATTTTAGTAAGTCCTCCAGCTGTGGGACACCCTCCCCTGAGTTATCCCTTTCCTGTTTCCTTGTGCATTGGTAATAGAGCATTCTGTGTCCAGTCCTTACCACTCCTCCCAGGCTATAACACTAACTTTTCTTTCTTTTTTTTTTAAGATTTTATTTATTTATTGACAGAGAAACAGCGAGAGAGGGAACTCAAGCAGGGGGAGTGGGAGAGGGAGAGGGAGAAGCAGGTTTCCTGCTGAATAGGGAGCCCCAAGAGGGGCTTGATCCAAGTACCCTGGGATCATGACCTGAGCTGAAGGCAGACGCTTAACTGTCTGAGTCACCCAGGTGCCCCAATGATGCTAACTTCTAAACTTCAGTGTGAGAATTGCATGCAGATCCCTGGGCCCCAACACTGAAGAGCTTGATTTCGTGGTATGTGACAAAGCTTGGAACCCAAATGTTTAATAACTTCCTCGGAGAAGTCAGATGCAGGAGGCACAGGAACCATCCATTGGGAAGCACAGGCTTAAAAGCTTTTCCAGCGCAAGGACTGAACCTCTGGGATTCACTCATTCCTGCCTTGTTCAGCAGGTCTCCACCTATCCAAACATTGAGAATCCGGAGCTTATCAGATCACAGTACCCAGGTTCCCAAAGTGAAAGCAACTCTCCCTACAAACCATCTCCAGTGTGTCCCAAAAGAACCAGAGAACTGTCTCCTCTTTTCATTCAGTTCCATTCAACAAAAAGAGCCCAGTGCTTAGTCTTAGAGACAAGATTCTCTTGCCCTCCAGTTACAGTCAGGTCGGAGAAATAAGCCTATAATATAAGGTAGAACCTGATTAGGTTTTTAATAAAAGACGGTTAGGAAAGGAAGGCAGAGTCCTTTCCTATTAAGGGGAATCTATGTTTCTTGAAGGAGGTGGCATTTGATCCAAGCTTGGAAGACTGAATTGGGGAGAAATGTGTTTGCTGCAGGTCAAGGGTTCAGTGTGGTCAATGGCTTAGAGGTAGAAAATGCTTGCTTGGCCTGTTTTGGAAATGGCAGGGAGTGTAGAGTGTTCCCTGATGACAAGACTGGGACAAGCTGAGAAAAAGGAGTCCCCAAGGAAATACAGTAAAACCTGCATTAGAGCACTTTTTTTTTTTAATAGGCTCCATGACTGGCATGCAGCCCAACACATAGAGCCCAATCCAGAACTTGAACTCATAACCCTGAGATCAAGACCTGAGGTGAGATCAGAGTCGGATGTTTAACCAGCTGAGTCACCCACACACCCCTGCATTAGAGCAACCTTAAACTTTAGCCCACTCACCCACCATTCCCAGGTGGTACCAGGGGAACATATCAAGTTCCCTCGGAAATTGGCAAGATCTTTCTTGCTGAGCCTCTCTGGCTGAGGAGACATCACTATTGCTTGTTTTTGTGAGGTTTCATGTCTGTGTTATGCCTAGAGTTACTCTGTCAGTGACCATATTGGAGCCCCTCTGGGTCTCCCACCTCTGTGAATGTCTTTGGCACACTATGACAGCATTTTGTCATCTTGCCTTTCTCTCATGAGAGCGGGGACAGTATCTTATCTATCCCTAAAACCCCAGAACAACACAGGACTTGCACATAAAAGATGCTCATCCGAGACTTTGATGAATGAATAAATGTGGTGAAAAGGAGATCCTCTCTGGATGGCCCTCTGCAGCCCACAACTCTAACTCCCACTTTACCACATCCTCGCTGTATGACATCACCTCTCTGCCCACCCCCCTCATTTGCTAACCTGTATGTTGGGGAGATTAATTGGTATCCGCTCAGCCTACGTCTCTGGGCTGTTGTAAGGATCCAATGATAGAATAACTAGGTTATTACCTCATGAAATATTGTTAGGATGGGTTTACCTCCCCCAGTGCTGTTAAAAGAAAATCTTGTTTGGAGGCGCCTGGGTGGCTCAGGCCGTAGAGTGATCAACTCTTGATTTCCACTCAGGTCATGACCTCAGGGTCGTGAGACCAAGTCCCACATCTGGCTTGGCACTCAGCGGGGAGTCTGCTTGGGATTCTCTCTCTCCCTCTCCCTCACCCACACCCCTTCTTCTCTCTCAAAAAAAAAAAAAAAAAAGAAAGAAAGAAAGAAAAAAGAGGAAGGAAGGTAAAGAGAAAAAGAGAGAGAAAAAAAGACAAAATCTTGTTTGGTCGACTAAATATAGTTCTCCTTTGGTAGAGGAGTTGATGGCCCAGCATTGGACAGGAGTTGTGAGTGAAGGTTTGTATAGGAGGAGGTCGACAGAACTCACGTTACAAAATTTATGGTTTTTTTCAAAGTATCCTTTGCCAGCACTGCAAGAGAGAAAGCAAAGAACAACAAAATTCAACTCAAGCACATCAGAGAGCCATAGGTTAACAGCTGTCATGATATTGCTGCTAAATTTCTGAAAAGACAATGTCGGATCTAGAATTGCTGGGGAAACACACAGCTAGGCAGAGCTGGATGGGGAAGAAAGCCTCAGATCCTAGAGGGAAAATGAAAAGACATAATTGCAGTCAATAGGGCATTAATGAGGTGAACTCTGCTGTGCGCGCGCGCACACACACACACACACACACACACACACATCCTGTATATTATAGAAAGAATTTCACTCCGGGAAAGAAGGCGCAGAAAGATGAGTCATAAGTTCTGTGTTCTGTCAGATTCTTCACAAACCCCTAATCCCAGGAGTCTTCCAGTGGGCATTCTCTTCTGAGAGAAATTAGAACAGGCCAGATCTCTAACATGGTACAACCAATAGTTTATCAATCAATGTATTGCTAGTTAAATCTGTAAATAGTTCATTAACAGCATGGGCCCTTGAGGTAGAGGACCTCATTAAATTGTATGAGCTGTATCCAGGCAGGTCTTTCTACAGCATTCCAGTAAACACTCAGCCTGAGATTGAATACCTCCAGGGACAGTGAGCTCACTAGCTCCTTTCACTGTGGAATGGCTGCCAGGAATTCCTTTCCCTCATGGAACGCACATCAGCTTTCATGTAACTTCTGTCCACTGGTCGTAGTTCTGCCCTCTGGGGGTCATTGCCTTCAAAAAAGAACAAAGTAACCCATGAAGGTTCCTGTGAAACTATCTGTTCACACGGTGGGAGGGGAGATTCAACATCCCCTCTATGTCATTGGAGGAATAATCCCAGCCAGGCAGAGTGGTTTGGCAATATCAGCTGAGGGAAGCACATTCAGGAGTAAAGCAGAGAGTGTCTGGTTGGCTCAGTTGGTGGAGCATGCAACTTCTAATCCTGGGGTTGTGAGTTCAAGCCCCAGGTTGGATGCAGAGATGACTTCTTAAAAATCTAAAAAAAAAAAAAAGGAGTAAAGCAGAAGCAGGATTATGAGACTGAGAGCCCAATCTGCAGAAGATTTCTGAAAACCCATTCCCATGACTGCTTCCTTACTAGCTAAAGATTCCTATATAAATTTATCTTTTTTTTTTTAAGAGAGAGAGAGAGGGAGGGGGTGGGTGGAGGGAGAGAGAGAATCTAAAGCAGACTCCACACCTAGCATAGAGCTGGACACAGGGGCTTGAGGGCTCAATCTCATGACCCTGAGATCACGACCTGAGCAGAAATCAAGAGTCAACCGTTTAACCAACTGAGCCACCCAGGCGTCCCTGTATATCTATCTTTAGAAGGACCTTGGTACAACCACCACTGTGAAACCACAAGCTTGGCCTGTCTATGCTAAGCCAGCCCTGAAAAACTACTGAATCCAAGCCCTTGTCCCATTTGACAGATGGAGACCCTAAGGCCCAGAGAAGGAAATAGACTTGCCAGAGGTGCCACAGTGAGTTACTGGGAAAAGGAGTACTGATGAGAGTACCTGACATTTCTTGAGTGCTCACTATTTCCTGTGTATCACGGTTTACAACATTATCACCATGAGTTAGGCCACAGAAACTTGCCCAGGATCACCCAGTTAGGAGATGGCAGAGCTGGAATTTGAAAGCCCGTTCTGACTTTACAAATTTCTTAATTGTTAACATTATACCACTTCCCCAAAACCCAGTCTTCCTCCAGCTCCTACCCTCACCCAGACTCTACCCCTGTGTGTCCTCCATTATGTTGCACTGACTCCCAAAGGAAAAAGATACAACTGTATGCAGTTCTGGAGGATTTATAAAGCAATTCTGTGTCACCCTACACACATTATCTCAGGGGATCCTGACAACGGATCCAGGTTACAGCCTGGGCAGAAATTAGTATGCTCATTTCTCAAAGCAGGAGCAGTTGGGATTCCTTCAATGCAAATGGACCTTCTCCACCAGTGTCTATACATCCAAATGGAGGTCCTACGGGCTGGGAATTGCACAATGTAGGAGTAAGGACCCAAGCTCCACCGACAGAGAAGAACAGACATATGGAACATGGCTGAGGAAAATTTTCATCCAAAAGAAAAAAGAGTGTATTTTTTTCTTTATACGTTTTAAATAGAATGATGAGATAATCCTGGATTTTTTAAAAAAAACAGCTCTGGTGTTTACATTTTAATTTATTCTCAGAAGGGTAGAAGGGTCTAGAAGAAATGCAATATGTGGTTCTTTTTTTTTTTATCATTTTCTATGGTAAACCACATTTAATCCCTTTCTTCAATGAAAGGATTTACAAAGGATATAACAAAATGTACCTATCTGTTGCTTTCATTGTATTTTTTCCAGACTTTTTTTCAGTTTACACTGTTATAACAATAAAGGAAATTAAAAAGGGGAGAAAATTATCCATAATCCTACCATTCTAACAAATGAACTGTTCAGCATTCCTTTTCTGCCCTTATTTACATGCTAGCAAAATTTACATAGGTAATTTGTTAGCGCAATTACAGCTTGTGTTCACACATTTCTCACTTAACAGTTTATGATTATAATGCCGCATGGTCTTTATAATTATTTTAAATGAAATGTTTTAATAATTATTTTAATGACTGCTTAATACATTTTTAAGCAGATATATCATTTCCTAGTACTATGTATTTAGAAAGACTCAGTTTTTCACTATCACAGATAATCTCAAAGTACACATTTTCATACCTCTCACTTTCTCTCTCTCTCTCTCTTTTTTTTTTTGTTATTTCCTATAATCTCCAGATCTAGATAGACAAATCACCTTGTGAAAACCTTTTATAAGTTTATTTTGCCTCCAGTAATGGATGAGCATGATGCTTTCATACTACAGTCTTGCCCCAACCAAGGACAATCTTCTGAAAAATAAAGATAACTTGATAAGCAACATTCTTCCTCATCAAATAAATGGTTGGACAAACCTGTCATTGCCTCTCTATTCTCTTAGCTTTGTTGGTGTCATAAATTAAATGTCTTTACCAAGAATTTGAGGAAAGCAGCAAAGCAATAAGTATACCCACTTTATAGCCAAGGAAACAGAGTCTCAATTCATGGGTTTGCCCAAGGAGGGGCAGTGAAAAATGGAAGTGCTGAGTCTTTGGCAATTATCAGTAGCCACAATGAACCAAAGATGATTGCACTGGTTTCTTATAACCCCCTGGAATATTCTCCAGGGGTTCTTTTTGTTTCATTTTGCTTAGCTTTTCCTATCCCACTGGTTTGGGGAGAAGCTGGGAAAATACATTCCCATCAGGTACATTTGTAAGTTCTTTTAGCAAGCATTATAAACCTCCTTGCCTCCAGCTGCTACTCAAAGCCTGGGTTTGCTTTGGAGGAGATCTTTGATGTACTGTTGCCAAGGAGTCTTTGAACTTCTGAGCTAGAAGGAAAGTTAGAAATGATCTTGTACAGTGATTCATTTTATTTTATTTTATTTTTAAATTTATTTTTAATTGACAGAGTGAGAAAGACAGAGAGAGAGGGCACACTCGCAAGGGGAGTGGGAGAGGGAGAAACAGGCTTCCCGGCCAGCAGGAAGCCTGATGCAGGCAGGGCTCTATCCTAGGACCCTGGGATCATGACCTGAGCCAAAGACAGATGCTTAGCGACTGAGACACCCAGCGCCCCACAGTGGATTCATTTTAGAGTGGGGAAACTGGGGAGGCCCAGAGAAGAGAAAGGACTTGTCCAGGTCCATTCACAGAGTTGACAATGGAGTCAATGTCCACTTTCTTTTCTACCCCTTAATTTAAAATGTTGCCTAGAGGGGCACCTGACTGGGTGGTAGGTACAGCATGTGACCCTTGATTTCAGGGTTGTGAGTTTGAGCCTCGTGTCGGGTGTAAAAATTAGTTACAAATAAAATCTTAAAAAAATAAAAGTAAAATGTTGCCTAGAGCACACTAGTGGGTCACTTGTGTTTTGTGAGATATTAAAAACTGAATATGTTAAAAAGGATTTCAGAGTCAACATCATTTGGGAAACACTGGATACTTTATGTTTCTTTTTGAGCTCTCTGGTGATACAAGTCTGGTAACACAGAGTTAAAATTAAACAGACTTTTTTTAAAAAAATATTTTATTTATTTATTTGACACAGAGAGAGATCACAAGAAGGCAGAGCAGCAGGCAGAGAGAGGGGGAAGCAGGCTCCCGCTGAGCAGAGAGCCTGATATAGGGCTCGATCCCAGGACCCTGAGACCATGACCTGAGCCGAAGGCAGAGGGTTAACCCTCTGAGCCACCCAGGTGCCCCAAAAGCTAATTTTTTTTAAGGATTCTATTTATTTGAGAGAATTAGAGAGTGTGTGGGGGGGAGCAGAGGGAGAGGGACAAGCAGACTCTGTGCTGAGCATGGAGCCCCTCGTGGGGCTTGATTCTACCACCCTGAGATCATGACCCGAGCCAAAATCAAAAGTCGGACACTTAACCCACTGAGTCACCCAGGCACCCCTAAACAGGGTTATTTATTAAAGAACTTCCCGAAGTCTTTAACACCCCAAATGACATTTGCTCTTATTATTTGTTTTGGTGTTTTGGGGTTTCTTTGGAGCAAATATTTCCTTTCCACTAGATTTTTTTTTTAAGATTTTATTTATTTATTTGACAGACAGAGATCACATGTAGGAAGAAAGGCAGGTGGAGGTGGGGGGAAGCAGACTCCCCAGAATGTTGGGACCTGAGCTGAAGGCAGAGGCTTAATGCACTGAGCCACCCAGGCACCGCCCAATAGATTTTATTTTTAAATTTAATATGAGTCTTATTTATTTATTTGACTTGGTAATATATACACGTGGCTCAAATTCAAAAGGTGCAAAAGGAACCTGAGGAAAAGTCTCTTCCTACCTCTGTCCCTCAACTACCCAGGGTTCCCTCTCTGGTAATCTGGTAATCAATGCTGCCAGCATACTTCCACACATGTACTCCATTTGTGTACACTTAATATATCTTGGTGATTGTTCCCTATTGGGACATAAAGAGCTTCCTCATTCTTTGTATTTCCCCCCCCGTAGCCTGGTATTCTGGTCAAGATCCATTTGAATCTCCCACTGGAATCAAGTCTCCATCCTCAAGAGGCAGAGTTCCCTGGAAAAATGAGGTGTGCTCTGGATGATCACTGCAAAAAAGTAGAAAGTGTTCAGGGAGGAGGGTCTGCCGTGCGGGGTCCATGTAGAAGAAAGAGAAGGTCACTCCGCTGGGTTTGGCTTGGAGCGGGAGCTAAGAGGTGACAAGGTGCATGTGTGCTGCTGGTGAGTCTGGGCAAAGGGAGCAAGACAGGGAGTCATTCATCACACTGACCTTTGTTTTAAAACAAAGAAGGCCAGTATGCATGTTCTGACCAACCTCAGCATTTAGATGCTGAGCACAAAAGCTTGATTTTTATTAGCTATATTTGTTGCCCATATAATGGAACTGATCTTGAAGTGGAAGTCAGACGTGTATATCAGATATCATTTGGAGTAATGAGCGTATTTTCCTAATCTTTCCAACACCGACCTTACAACTCATCTCCAATAGCATGCATACTAATTAATTTGTTTTCCATATAGTAATAAGATTAACAGCCTTGCATTTACACGGGGTACTGAGTCATGTTCAAATAAAACAAGTTCTAATGAGAAAAATTGGATGTGGCAGCAAATCATGTCCCACTCGGCAATCCAGGTTTATGTGTGTTTGTCTGTCTTTGCTACACGTATTTTTGTCAGGCTCTCTCTGTAAACAAGATGATTTTTTTCATGTTGGGTTAGTCTGGGTAAATTTGTTTAATGAACAACAAAGTCATTGTAAACATTGCACAAAGCCGAGTGCCTTGCCGCGTGGCGAGGAATCTTTTAAGCTGCTTCAAAAAATACAATGTGTTAACCACAAAAACAATGTTGGGGGGAAACATTATTAATATATCAAGGCTCCTAGTTACGCAGTGTGACTCCGTTCTCTCCTGGATAATTGAAGAGTGTAGGATGAAACAAGGTGTCACCTAGCACAGGTACTCTGCCTTCCCTAATCTGGGCCTCAGTTCCTTCCTCTGTCAACTGAAGAGAGTTCTCTAGGCTGTGACTGTCCCACCAGCTCATCATCAGAATATACAGGGGGCCTTAAAAATATACAGATGGCCGGGGCACCTGGGTGGCTCAGTAGGTTGAGCATCTGCCTTCAGCTCAGGTCATGATCTCAGGGTCCTGGGATCGAGCCCCATATTGGGCTCTCCACTCAGTGGCGAGCCTGCTTTCCCTTCTCGCTCTGCCTACTTGTGATCTCTCTCTCTCTGTCAAATAAATAAATAAAGTCTTAAAAAAATATACAGATGGCCAAGGTCTTCCTAAATTCCAGTCTTACTAAATCCGAATCTCTGGGGACTAGGGTCCCAGAATCTGTAATTTTTTTAAAGGATTTTATTTATTTATTTGACAGACAGAGATCACAAGTAGGCAGAGAGGCAAGCGGGGGGGAGGGGGAAGCAGGCTCCCCACCAAGCAGAGAGCCCGATTTGGGGCTCGATCCCAGGAGACCGGGATCACGACCGGAGCCAAAGGCAGAGGCTTTAACCCACTGAGCTACCTGGGCGCCCCTGAATCTGTAATTTTTTAAAAGATGTTTTTCATTTATTCATCAGAGAGAGAGGAAGAGAGAGCATAAGCAGAGGGAGCAGCAGGCAGAGGGAGAAGCAAGCTCCCCGTTGAGCAAGGAGCTCAGTATGGGGCTGAGTCCCAGGACCCCAGGGTCAGGACCTGAGCTGAAGGCAGATGCTTAGTCAACTGAGTCACCCAGGCATCCCCAGAATCTGTATTTTTTTAAAAAATAAGTTCCTCAGGTGATTTGATGACCAGCTTAGTTTGGATCCACTGGACTAGGGAGATTAGCACTAAGATCTTTTCCAGCTCTTATGTTCTCCTCTTCATCATTCCATGACCATGAAAACCCATGATTCTAAAAATTCATCCTGAAAAATACTGTTGCTCTTGTCTGGGCTGAGGAAACGAACTGGTCAGGGAGGCAGATACTTGGATTTTAGTCCTGACCAGTGGATCAAGCCAGCCGAATGACGTGTGGAAAATTCACTGCACTCTGCACCCCATTCTCTTCATTCACTGAACTAGGGCATTGGATCCTTCTTTAACATTCTAGAGCCTAATTTCTGACCCCTTTGGCATTCACCCATTTGTGCATAAACAGCCACCTACTTGACCTTTGAAAACAGAGTTTGGCAGGAAGGCTTGGTTGTGGTCATCTGCAATGACCTACTCATTCTTTCTGAGGTGAAGGTAGTTTTTCCTGGTCCTGCTCCAGCTGGCTGGCTCTTTTTTGGAGGAGCACAAGGGTATGCCCTGGCTGACAGCCAGACACTTCCAAGAGCCATAGTGCTTCCCCCTGTTTCAACTCAGCTCATTCCAGTTTTCCTTGATCCTTTGGGGCAGTTTTGTGCAAGGTACATCCACGCTATACGCCCGCCCCCCGCCATTCCCAGCCCAGAGGCGCCTACGTGGTAAGACCCCAGAGCACCTAAGGAATGAATGGATGAACAAATGAATGAATGAATAGAAGTCACATGAGGTGTCTTCCAGCTATAACACTCAGTATCTCTGTGCCTCTTGGTCCTTAGTGGGTTCCTTGCTCAGGGAGGTGAAAGAGGAAGAAAGCTTGCCAGATCTATACACTGTGTGGGAGTGAGCAAAAAGTTTAGTTATTTGCCCAAACATCGAGTTTGTCTGTTTTCTAACTTCATGTGAGTGGGATCATACTGGATGCATTTTCTGTGTCTCGCCTCTCTCACTTGGCCATTCTTGACCATTATACTTTGTTTCCTGCCTGGAGTGGGAATTGCCAGGGTTCACTTTTAATCACTCATTAAATGATATGTCCTTGATGCATTTTTCAGCATCTGTACTATATTTCACAATAAAAGAAGAAAAATGGAGGGAGTTCAAGACAGTTACTGTTCAATTTCGTCCTCAAGAGGCAATCTAGACTGTCTTAGAGAAAGGCTCTTTTAGTCTTAGGAAAAAGTGACTTGGGAATTTGAAAAAAAATCTTACAGATTTTTAGCTTCAGAGCTTCCCAATTACCTTTCCTTTTTTCCCCACCCCTTGGCAAACATTCCAACATGTGGTCAACAGCCGCGCTGCCCTCATGTCCTCCATCAACCCCCACCCCATGTACCTCCCCCAGCAAGTCCACTGATCTGAGCTGCCATTTCTTCCCACGTAAAATGATGGTGTCGTCCGCAGCTGGTGGTGGCGGGCTGGGGGCTCGTGCACATAAATCAGTACCAGGACCCATCCTGCCACACCTGTGAGGGTCTGAATCTACACAGTGACAAAGTAACAGTGTGGAAAATGGGGGTTAGAGCCTTTGTGTTGATAAACCTGAGAAAGTGGGGGGAAATCATTTTCCATGAGGAGACCCAGTTCAGCAACACTTCAGTATTACCTGCCTGGGCTGCCTTCTGCATTGCTCTGTGGGGAGTCAGGGTTTAATGAAGTAGGATAAACCACACACGCACATTAGTTAGCCTCCACACAGGCAGGATTAACTTTACACTCCATTTGCAAGAGCAAAGCTCCTCTCCTAGAGTTTGTTATAAAGGGATTTAGAATTACAGAATGATAGAGCTGGAAGAGAGCCCCTAAGACATCATCATAATCCTCCCCCGTCATTTTACAGAGGGTCAAAGTAAAGTCCAGAGAGTGGAAGGGACGTGCCCAAGGTCACCTACTGAATTAAGGGCAGAGCTCAGGTAGGTACCTGGCTCTCCTGATCCCCGGGCCCGTGTCCTTTCCATTTCTTCATTGATTACTTTGCATTCGCCTTGAAACAAAGACGAGGCAATCCATTTCTCTTGGTGGCTTTGCTGCACCCCCTTCTACACACATTCTTCACGTTCAAGTTTCATAGGTGTGTATGAGCAAGCCGGCTCATGCTGCAGGGAACCTGTGTTGCACGGTTGCATTAGAAACATTGTGTGATCGTGGGTCACGTTCCAGGTGCCATACCCAAACCCGGGGACTGAAGGCAGATAGTTCTCATAATGACACCACTACCATCAGCACCGGCAGCAGCCAACACACATACTACCCCCCTTAGGTGCCAGGCTCTGCTTTAGGCACTTCCTCTATTTTAACACATTTAATCTTCACAACAACCCTACAAGGCGGGTACTGTCATGTACACACTGGTACCATGCTCATTTTACAGAGGAGGAAACCTAAACTGAGAGGTTAAGTAGCATGCTCAAGGTCACACAGACTGCAAATTGCTTAGCTGGGATACAAAGCAGGCTGTCTGGCTCCAGAGTCTGGGCTTTCCTCATCTACCTCAATCTACCTTTGCTCCTGGTCCACCTTTCTTCAGGATGCCACCCTCCCCTCCTCTCATGCATTGCCCTCTGCTCTGGCCATGATGAGAGCTTGTGGCTCCTTGAATTTGCCATATTCAATTTTGCCAATATTCAATATGCCAATATTCAGTCCATTTTCCTGGAAGGCCCCTTTCCTCTCTGTACCTGTCAAAGATCCTCAAGGCCCAGGTCAAATGCTCCTCTTCCATGAACACTTCATGTCTAGAATTCCTCTCTCTCTTCTCTGTCATTCTTAACCTTTCAGAAAGGTACTAAATGTTTTCAAGAGAAACAGAGGCTCTTCCAAACCCACTCTCTACCCTTCTCTCCCCTTTCTCGTGCCCTGACAGGCTGACCTCTATAGGCTTTGCCAACCAGAAATTCTTACCCTCTTACCTCCTTTTGGGTTCAGCCAGTAGAAGGCACCAGACAGGAAGGAGAGGCTAGGAAAAGAGAAAAGTGAGACTATTTCTTCCTTTGGGGCACCTGGCTGTCTCAGTCGGTAGAATATGCAGCTCTTGATCTCCGGGTCATGAGTTCAAGCCACATGTTGGGTGTAGAGATTACTTAAATAAATGAACTTTAAAATATATATATATATATATATATATATATATATATATATATATATACATACATATTCCTTTGGTGCTGTAAGAAAACAAAGTTGGTGCTGTGGGCTTGAAATGATAAAAAGCAAAATGTAGCTTGAAACTTTTCTGTGGCTCTCTGGTCCTTCCGGGGACGGTGTAAACCCCTCAGTGTGATATTCAAGGCCCTTCGTAATCTGGGCTCTGCTCAGCTATCAGTTCTATCTCCCTCCCTCTGGACCTCTCTGTGACATACCATACCGCAGTCTTTGCCTTTACACAACTAAGCCAACCTCGCTCACATCAATGTGGCTTGTACTTGTTGTTCCCTTCCTCCAACTTGCTCTTCCCTCTCCATTCCTTCCAGAAAAACTGCTCAGTGTCACCTCCCTCAGGAGGACTGCTCGGAATCATGCTCTCTCCAACCCCACTGGACTGAGCTCCTAATTTAGAGTAGGAACTACTTCTTACTTGTTTTTGCATCCCCACTGCCTAACACAGTAATGCCATTTAGGATTCCAATTCTTTTTTCCTTTTTAAAAAATATTGTATTTATTTATTTGAGACAAAGAGTGAGAGAACACAGAGGTAGATGGAGAGGGAGATGCAGACTCCCTACTGAGCACAGAGCCCAAGGCAGGAGTTGATCCCAGGACCCTGAGATCATGACCTGAGCCAAAGGCAGATGCTTAACCGACTGAGCCACCCAGGTGCCCCTGGGATTCCAGTTCTAACAACTCTTGGTTGAAAAGGGGGTTTGGGGTGCCCTTTACTTATATTTAGATTCCTGAAAGGGAGATTTAGGGAGTGTGAGCGTGCAAACACATACATATATGGATATGACCATGGAATAAGCATTGAAATGAAGTCAGGAGGGGCGGCTCAGTCGGTTAATCGTCGGACTCTTGATTTTGACTCAGGGTTGTGGGATTGAGCGCTCATCCAGCTCCATATTCAGTGTGGAGTCTGCCTGAGGTTCCCTCCCTCTCCCTCTCTCTCTCCCCCTCCCTCCCCCTCTGCCCCTCTCCCCACTCACACACTCTCTCTCTCTAAAATAAGTAAATAAGGGGCACCTGGGTGTCTCAGTGGGTTAAGCCTCTGCCGTTGGCTCAGGTCATGATCTCAGGGTCCTGGGATCGAGCCCCACATCAGGCTCTCTGCTCGGTGGGGAGCCTGCTTCTCCCTCTCTCTGCCTGCCTCTCTGCCTACTTGTCTCTCTCTCTGTCAAATAAATAAATAAAATCTTAAAAAATAAATAAAATAAAATAAGTAAATAAAATCTTTTAAAAAAAGGAAAGAAAAGAAAAGAAAAGAGAATTGAAAGGAGAGGGGCTGAATCCTGGACAACCTCGGTCACTTCAGGCAACGTCAGTTTCAGATGCTGATATGACACTTCCTGTCCTCTCCCCATCCCACTCCACCCTTACACACATGTCCAGCCAGGCTCCCTCGAGAGTCTTGTTGCCCAGGGGCACCTGGCTGGTTCGGTCAGTAGAGCACGTGACTCTTCATCTCAGGGTTGTGAGTTCAAGCCCCATGCAATAGTGTTGAATGAAATTTTATGTTTTAAAACAGCTAATTCGTTTAACAGAATAATTTTCAAAATGTATCCAAGCTTCTTAACACATTTGGACTTCTCATTCATTTTGTTAAAGGATTCATACACATAATAATTGTATATACATGGCAATAAGGTATCTAGATTAAAGATATTTTTCTTGGTTTTGATTTTAGGGCTCATTTAGAAATTTTGTTTCTAATATGCCAACCCTGAGATCAAGACCAAAGGTAAGATCAAGTCAGATGCTTAGTGACTGAGCCACCCAGGCACCCCTCCCAGCACTATTCTAAATGTATGTTCTTCTTGAAAGTTGGGGAGATGAAGCACACTAATGCTATGTAACTTGCCCATGGCTGAGCAGCTAGTAAGGGGTAGAGAGGGGATTCAAACTTAGTAATATGGCTTTGGAGCCCAGATGCTCAAACATTTTGCTGACAAATTTGGGGCTGGAGCCCAAGTCTCCTGACTTCTATTTCTTTTTCTTTTCTTTTCTTTTCTTTTTTTTAAGATTTATTTATTTATTTGAGAGAGAGAGAGAGAGAGAGAGGCAGAGACATTGAGAGTGTGGGGGAGGGGCAGAGGGAAAGGGAAAGAGAATCTCAAGCAGACTCCACACTGAATATGGGGCTGGAGGAGGGCTCGATCCCACAACCCTGAGATCATGCCCTGAGCTGAAACCAAGAGTTGGACGCTTAACCGCCTGAGCCACCCAGGACCCAGGTACCCACCCCCGCTCTTTTTTTTTTTTTTTTTTTCAAATAGGCTCCATGACCAGCATGGATCCTAATGTAAGAGCTTGAACTCACAACCCTGAGTTTAAGACCTGAGCTGAGATCAAGAGTTGGATACTTAACTGACTGAGCCACCCATCTTCTTTCAATTCAAAGAAGATAGCCCCCTGTCAGTAGTCAAAAGCCTGGACCCACTCTAGGCTCAACCTCTAATTTTTTGTACAGTCTTGGGTAAACCTTTTCCCTCTCTGGGGGGTCCTCACTGGTTGAGAGGACTCCTCAACACGTCCCGAAGTAGGTAGGGGTGCTCTGTAAATCAAAGCCCATGATTTTGGCTTCACACTTTTAAAATGGGAATCTCCCCACTCATTCATCATTTGAGATCTTCTTGTCACAGATATCTATGCCCACTTGAATATGTCAGTTACCCTACCCGGAGCCTCTTGCATCCACAACCAGCAGAACACACCAGGGCTCTGCAGCTGGGAAGGGTTCTCTCTCTCTCTCTCTCTCTCTCTCTCAATCTCTCTCTCTCTCTCTGGTTTCTGAAACATATGTAGTAGTGGAAAAGGGACAGGAGTGAGGGATGGCTCCTCAAGCCCAGTGTAAGTCTCACCCTTTGCCTAGGCGAACTGGAGCAAGCTGCTTGACTTCTCTAGGTCTGTTTCCTTGTCTGAGACGTGGGGACAACCATGCCCACTCTGCAGGGTGTATTATAATGATGAAAAATGAACAAGTACATAAGGGTCTGGCAGATTGCCCAGCACATAGTAAATGGTCATCCCAGGTGGCTGTTCTCTGGATCATTGGGAAGGTGCCCACATTTT
This sequence comes from Mellivora capensis, assembly GCA_004024625.1. Lineage (NCBI taxonomy): Eukaryota > Metazoa > Chordata > Mammalia > Carnivora > Mustelidae > Mellivora > Mellivora capensis. Next base: position 100,019 of record PISX010005913.1, read on the forward strand.
AGTGGATTTGTGGTTGCTTGGGCTGCTGTTGAAAAACAGTGAACAGTTGTCTTCAGATCTTCTGCTCTAGGTCCCAAGTGGTGGGGTAGAACCTCTCTCTTGAGGACATGACATCTGCTCTAGAACACATTCGGTGGAGAGCACCAGGCTCCTTAGGACCAGAGACCTCAAAATGCAAGCCATGATTGAAGGCTATATGGTTTAAAGGCCCTAAAAAGAAATGGAAGGTGAGGGAAACACAAAGCCTGCCTTCAGTCCCTGAAGAGCCATGAAAAAAGTCATCAAATGCCCTGATTTGACAGGGAGGGTCAACAGAGCTTCTGACCAGTGCCTGGGGCTAGAGGCTGCCCATATCCTAGCTTGGAGAGGAAAGTCATGTGGCTTGAAACTTTTCTGGGAGGGAAGCAGTCAAAGCCAGAAGGGGAGAAGAAGCACACCACCCCTTTGTCCTGTCAGAACCACATGGAGTAAAGAAGTAGCACTTCCCCAAAGGAAGCTGGTGCTGTTCTGGAAAGAGGATAGGATGCTGAACAGTATTTGCCAAACATCCAAATATGAAATGGGTTGCTTCATGAGGTCATGATATGGCCATCCCTGAAGGTGTTCAAACAGAGACCGGTTTCCCATCTGTTAGGGATCCTAGAGGGGCGTAGGTAGGAAGATGGATGGGAGTGTCTCTAAACCTCTTCTGGTTCTTATCTTGTGTATTTTCTACAAGGTGATTATTTTTAGACATGTTGTTTCTCCCATAAACCTGGGCCATTCATTTCCATGGTTAACACAGAATAACAAATTTGTAAACCTCCAGCAGATTAGATTTGGAACACAACAGAGGAATCTGGCACCATCAACTCTTGGGCCACTGATTGTATTTCTAGCTTGCATCTGGTCCTTCTTGTTACATCTTTGCTTCTGTGCCAGAAGTCTCATTGCCAGAAATGGTGAGAGTCTTAAAAGTTTACTTTTACCTTTTGGCAGAATTAGTAAGCTGGATTATTAAAGTTTTGTCTTCTCTCTTTGAAACTCCCAAAAGAAAAGAAATCACAGGAACAGATCTTGGCATAGGAAGAAAATGAGACAAAGAATGTAATCATAATACTAGTGAATGGTTTTCAGACTGACATCTGTACATTAAGAATATGTAAAAATACCAATTTCATGCTCTGACAACTTATTCTGCATCAGGGGTGGGGTAATGCCTTGGGAATGCCAAATGTCAAAGCATTACATAATGTCAACTATTCATGTGTTCCTTTGATGAGATATCACTGGGAATGGGAATTCCTTAAGGGAGCCATGTCTTAAAGAGAGGGAGGGGAGAGGGGAAGCATAAGGAAAGGAAAAAAAGGAAAGAAAGGGGGACAAAGGAAGAGAAAAGCTGTCAAGTCAGAATGAAAGAATGTGCAAAGAAAAGTTAAAATATATTTTAAAAAAATACATGTAATCTAAAATCTAAGCTGCCATGTGTAGAAGTTACTCCTCTCTGTTTTGATTTTCCCACAGAAGATCCATGTCTGATTTTCTTTCATATGTGTAACAGTGGGTTTTGTTTTGTTTTGTTTTGGCCTGCATTCTTCCAACATTGACAGAAATCTAAATGTAAAAAGTCATTCATGATCCTGTTGCTCCAATATATCTAACTTGCTTTTTCTGTGCCGTTCTTGTTCTTGTCCAAATGCATGATTTCACACAGTGGATATCAAAATATAAGTAAAAACTCACTTACTTTCTATGATTTTATCCTAGGAATTTCCCTATATTATCATATGGATTTCACAATGATTACTTTAATTTCTTAAGAATGTTTCAAAATCGGGGGATGCCTGGGTGGCTCAGTCGGTTAAGCCTCTGCCTTCAGCTCAGGTCATGATCCCAGGGTCCTGGGATCGAGTCCCGCATCGGGCTCCTTGTCCAGCAGGGAGCCTGCTTCTCTCTCTGCCTCTGCCTGCCACTCTGCCTGCTTGTGCTCTCTCTCTGACAAATAAATAAAATTTAAAAAAAAAGAATGTTTCAAAATCAGTGTATCTGAGTGGTTCAGTCAGTTAGGCATCTGACTCTTGACTTTGGCTCAGGTCATGATCTCAGGGTCATAGGATTGAGTCCAGAGTAGGGCTCTGTGCTTAGAGGGGAGTCTGATTCTCTCTCTCTCTCTCTCTCTGCCCTCCCCCACAAGCCACCCCTGCTCTCTGTCTCTCAAACAAACAAAATCTTAAAAAAAGAATATTCCCAACTATACTCGTACTATAATTTACTTGTCCACTCTTGTGTTATTGGACTTTTAGTGTTTTTCCCTGCTTTTTCATAGTTATAGATGATGCCAAGTACAAATCTTCACATAGTCAATACATTCAACAAACTTTTATATTACAGGGACTGTGCTAGACAATAGGGATTATCTGGAAGGATTCTGCTCCAGGATCCACAGAGGGAGACAGACAAAAGAACGCACAATTACAATTCCAAACTCGAGACCCCCTGCTACCCAAAGTGTGGTTCACAGACCAGAAGCATTGGCTTCAGCAGGAGAATGTTAGAAATGGAAAATCTCAAGCCCCACCTCAGACCTGCAGAATCAGAATCTGAATCGTAACATGATCTGCAGGTGATTTGTGTGCACAGTATGCAAGAAAATGCCTGTTCCAGTTCTTTCTGTCTCTCTTGGGAGGTCCCTTTATGAGTC